>SCDS01000721.1:0-24966 GCA_004149465.1 Drosophila nigromelanica
GCTGCGTTCATAAAAACGGATAGACAGTCGGACAGACAGACGGACATACAAAGGGACAGACGGACGGACATGGGTAAATCAACTCAGCTCGTCATCCTGATCAAGAATATATATACTTCACGGGGTCGGATATGCCTCCTTCTGCCTGTTACATATATTTGCACAAAACCATTATACCCTTTTTACCCATTTTCAATGGGTTCAGGGTATAAAAATTGGGACTCTAGCACAAAACGGTGGGGGATAAATCAATTTTTTTGGAGCATGGGCGGTGGGGGCGTTTTAATGAGCATGGCTTACATACCAAGTTTGGTGACTCTAGCCTTAAAATTGTGGACTTTATTGATTTGCGATTGTAGGTGTATAGGTGTGTCACGCCCCCAGTGGGCGCACCCCAAAATCATTAGTACTTCATAATCAAAATTTTATTTGTAGCTTCAACAACGGCGAAAAAATTGCGTTTATACGGACAGACAGAGAGACGGACAGACGAACGGGCGGACAGCAGGACGGACATTGTACAAACACAAACTTTTTTCACTTCATGAACGAGCATAATGATAAATTTGTTCTGCGTATAAAAATAGTTAAGCACGCAATATTTTGTATGCATGTATTTATTTGTATACTTCATGCACCACTTAAAGGGTAATGTAGCGGACCACAAGTGGCGCAATGCTGCACCTTGCCTTCTTGGATGATGATGCGCAGATGATGCGCCGCTGGTAAAATGCACACTTCGAGAGACGTTCCAGCAATAGTCACGCTGCCTACTGCTGCTGTTCCAACTGCAAATCTGGAAACTGGTTCGGGGTATAAACAATATAAGGGTTTTGGCCTAGGCAGAATTGAACACAGGAATTACCCAACTAAACTTGCAAAGTCCAGTGGTGGTTGGCGTGCTTGTGGTGATTACCGCAAGCTAAACGCGATAAGGACACCTGACCGTTACCCGATACCACACATACATGATTTATCGGGCCGATTACTTGCAAAATTCTGGACTTAGAATACCATACCAATGGCGTCAGAGAACACTGAGAAAACTGCAGTATGTACATGTTTATCCACCGTGGACTCAAAAATACAACACAAATTTTCCAGAATTTCATGGATAAGCATTTTCGAGAAATCAAGGAATTAATAATGTCCTACACATTCTGAAAGCACACGGCCTAAATGTCAAAGCTCAAAAGTGTCATTTTGAGAAGGCTACACAGTAAACGGCAACGGCATTAGGCGATTAGGCGATCAGGTTAAGACGCTTCCTTGGCATATTAAATTCCCTATCTCCACCGGCCTGAGGTATTCAGTAATCAAAAATTCCGGCATTGCTCAATGATCTCATGCGTAACATGAAAAATAAATAATAAATAAATAAAAATAAAATAAATAGCAGACACAACTTGCAATTCATGATGCGGTTAATTACTTCAAAGATATGTTGGAAACGTGGATTTTGTCAAGCCGCTAATATACACATACGCCAGTTGGGATTTATATCGCAATACTCCACAACGATCCTACATTTAAGTGACAACGTAGTAGCGGACGCTACGCTACGCTTACGATAATAAAAGCATCGAAAAATCCCAAGCTATCGACGGTGAGTTTATATCTATTTTAAATGGAGGGACATCCCTGCAACTGAAAGTGAAGCCAGCCAAGTGGCAGGTCCATGATTTAACAAGTTTGCAGCAAATATGTATGGCCATCTATGCATAAGGACATTTTGAAATGGTCAGGAAATTGCTAAATGTGTCAAAGGAAAATACATAGGCAAAGCTTTGAGTGGTTAGAACTATCGATCAAGGGTCTCAATTTGATTCTGCACTTTTTGAATCACTGGTAAATTTATTGGAAAGCGTGCACATCCATAATACACCATAACGGTCAAACGGGATGATCGACCGTTGGCACAGATCTATGAAAGCCGCTTTAATGTGCAACCCACAAACTCAATGGACCACACTGCTTCCGACTGTCATGCTTAATCTCCGAACATGTTTCCAGCAAGATCTGTAGGCATCGGCCACTGACATGATATACGGGAACACCCTTCCCAACGAATAATTCGAGGTTTTGGATGCTTCATCGAATCCATGCCAGTTTGTTATTCAGTTTCGCCCCCAAGCCAAGCCCAGCATCGCATTATAGCAAGCCGAAACTCTTCCAGCACAAGGATATACATAACTGCTCGTGAGTTTTCGTTAGAACAAAAGCTGTCAAGAAGCCGCTAGAGCCCCAAAAGCACCATATCAGGTTATAAACAAGCCATCAAATCGGGTCTTCATAGTGCGAGTAAATGAGAAAGATTTAGCTTTGTCGGTCGACAGATTGAAACCTGCTTTTATGGTAATCGAGGAAGCTATTGCACACAACTATTAAGGCTCCGGAATCAAAGTTCCATCAACACATAACTGAAGCAGCAAAGGACGTGTCCTTACATTCTGTGACATCCGTTCTGATCTATCGGTCACGATCTCGGCGTGTGATCAGCCAACAACAAAGCATACCATCATCCCTAGACATAATTTTATCATAATCAACATTTTTCTCGAACAATGAATTAATTGATATTCCTTCACACAAACTGTTATTAGCTGAACACACAACAGCACCAACTGTATATTTTTTGTTACGAAATTCAACATAAGTTTTCCAACTTAAGTTTCACACAATACAAATAATGCTTGTAATTAATATTTGTAATATTTGGGACGGGAGTAGGCTTAGTAAAAGACTTTGTTGGGCAATCTTTCGAGGAGGTGATGAATAATCAAGATCAGTTAGGAAACAGGAAATTCAAAAGAAAACATATGACAATACAATTGGCGGCAGCGCAAGTAATTTAGGTATGCATATGAAAGCAAATGCACGCATACATACATTTACTTTTGAACTTTTTATACATTCTGTTAAAGAGTTCTTCTTTTCGTTTGTCATAGTTCTGTTTACGATTGAGTAACATATAGTTACTATAAACGTAATTCAAGAATTAAATTGTCATAGTGGTGGCCATGCGTAGCCGCTAAGTAAAGGGCGCACAATAGAACCGACGCAGTCCATGCAATTTCAAAAATTAACTATCAACGCACATATGTAAATGACAGAAGGAAGCATCTCAGGCCCCATAAAATATATATATTCTTGATCAGGATCAACATCCGAGTCGATTTTGCCATGTCCGTCTGTCTGTCCGTCCGACCGTCGTATGTGCCCTTCGATCTTGGAAACAATAAGAGCTACAGACTTCAAGTTTTCGAATTTAGACTCGTCCATGGCACGCACAGATAAGTGTTTCAAATGATTAATAACTCTTACCAATTTTCAAAAATCGATCAAAATCTACAACAACCTCACACTTTTAATCTTTTTTTTTTAAGAATGTGAGAGCTAGCGACATCAATTTTGGTTCAAATGAATAAAGTATTAAAAGAATGTATTGCAAAAAGTTTCAACAACATCGATTAAAAAACACGGAAGAAACTAAAGAAAACATGTGGTAAAAAAAAAACAATCTTCACAAGCCAAGTAGAAGCAAGCGCAAGATGCGCATGTTGTTGAATGGAGTTAGCTTAACTGTTTTTGTTAACAGTTCGCAACTGTGTTTAGGGTATATCCAAATCGGGTGTTCCCAACTTCAGCAATCCTACTTTTTAGAACAATGCTTCTAAAGTGGCCACTGTAAGAGCCTTATATTTAGGCTCCGTGCTGCGAAAGGTAATTGATAAATATGTTTAGGTCTCCCGCGTGATCTTATCTTTTATTGGTTTTTTGTGTTTTTGCATAAGTCTAATTTGCCTGATTTCCACAATCCAAGCCGTCGAACGAAAGACGTAACCGGCTCCAAGGTGAACTTACGTTGTTCCGCACGTTTCCATGTCCAATCTTTTGAGCAGCTGCTACTCATACAGCTGTGAGTGATTGTTGTCGATCCTGTTTCGCCAACTCTCTAAATTTTTCAGCCGAGAAAGTGATGTATTGGACTTTTGTTTACAATCTGAAATGCACTTCGCCAATAGAGTTTCGCACCTGCATCCAATCGCCTAATGATTGGGAAGTAGCTTGTGATGAACGAAACTTACATCACAATTAAATTATACACAAAAGATATATCTTAAGTCCTAACTACTATATATATAAGAGAAACACAATAAAGTTAAAATAAATCTAAAATCTTACGTTCTAATTATAATTAATATATAAATACGTATTCTTATTGATTAAATATTAAAAATGAGGGGGCAACAGATGTTATGTTGTGCTCCCAATGGCACCATCTGATAACACTTCTAAGATCACTTAGTGCATTTAGTGGGCACTCGTTATCAGCCAAGGTAAGCCCAGCTATTAGCTTGCAGCTAATAGGCGCTATTCTGAAAAATCGGAACAGACTTTTGAAAGTTGGACGGACTTGTAACCTGCTTACTAATAAATTTCTTCCTTCCCTCTTTCCACGGTATTAAGGAGTTGTGTTCCAATTGCCGCTGTGTACCAATCGGACAATGACAGACTCCGAACGGACTTACTGGCGTGCTATTGCCAAATCGATAATTTGGCCAACCAAGATGAAGTTATACTTCTTCCACGCATTATTCTCTTACCGATGGATTTGATCTCCTCATACCTGGGCATCTCGGTGCCAGATACGAAGTTTACTTCTCTCACATTTCTCTTGCCGACGGAGCAACACGAAGGACAACACGAAGGACCCACTTGGGGGTCTATGTTCAACCGTTGTAGCGGTTAACCGGCTTACCTAACCTTTCGCCGTTGCCAACTCTACTTTTGCTGTTTTTGTGTTTCAATTGTTGTGCTCCTACATTGGGGCTATTCTGCAAAATCTTTGTTGTAATTCATTTTCTAAGATGTATTTGATATAAACGTAAACGTTTCTCCTGATAAGTCAACAGAATATACGATGATTTTCCCAATGGCTTGTTCAAACAGATGATATGGCTGGGCTTGATCTGAAATCCGATGCTGTGTCAGCATATCCATAGCTCATATAGGGCTCCCTTTGCAATTGCCTTTTGCGTTCCCTATTACGTAGATAAATAGCTGTGTGCACAACATCATCTTCCATGCCATCTCCACGAGAGTACGCTTCATCTACTCAGTAACACAGTTGATTGTTAACATTATTTTTTCCACTGCCAAACTTTTCTTCGCTTATGTTTAGACACACTTATCACGTCTGATTTGTTTATGATAAAGTACACATAAACATATCGCAATCTAGCATCAATCAATCACTATTGGTTTCTTATATGGTAGACGGCTGAGCACAAAAATGTTTATAAATATTATTTTACTAAATTGTCAAATTTGCTATCTATCCGAATGAACGCAAATTTTCTCAGCGAAATGGATGATAGAGACTTACAATTTTGGAAATAAACTTGTAGATATCCTCTTCAGACAAAGTGTTATGAGTTTTAGGCCACGCCCACTGGGAGGTCAGCAATTCCAAAACATGTCGATACACTTCAATTCGCAAATCAATAAATAGTAAATATTTCCCACAATTTTAAGGCTAGAGTTACTAAATTTGGTATGCAGAAATCTAGGGACATCCTCCAATATCTTTCTTCCATGGTTTTCGAGCTAATGTCACAAAATTTGGGATATATTTTGCTCCCTAAACATCACAGAAAAAAATTTTAACTACGCTCCCTTCCGCCCCCGCAAATTGCGAATGTTCACCTCTCTTACTGTTTTAAAGCTTGTTACAAAATTTGGCAGAAAGATTTCGCAGGACCTCCTATAAAATTTTCCGCCAACTCTACATCCACATCCCGCGCACACACATATCACAAAACCCCGAAATTTTCCAAAATAATAATAATTGAGACCGTGAACGAGTATAACACAGTCGGTAACTCCCGACTGCATTGTTCTTACTTGTTATACCTCTAAACCCTAACTGTTATACCCTAAACCCAATAACGTAAACGGTATTAAATACCATTTTTGATGCAACAGACCATTATATTGGAACAAAAACAGCGGGATCAACCTTTTCCCTTTCTACTGTTACTGCTGTATAGTTACGTTTAATCGAGTGACACAGGTAATACAGCGTTATCCATATATCGCCTCCACCGTTAAGTTGTCAATTGGACCTCTTGCACATTCTTCTTTTCTTGACTATGAAAATAAAGCAAGTTAAAAATTAACGTGAACTACCTATAAAAAAGTAGCTTGGCTACCCGTGGCGAAGCCATATAACTGTCAACTTGCACTATAAGGAAGCCAAAAAAAAGTATGTCTGCCTGAACTGCCTTCGCTAAAGTCATACATTACAACAGTGGAAGTCCGCAAACTGAAGGCCAGTCTAAGCATCAATCCTGGTTGTATATGCAAGCAAACACTAATTCTGCCAATTCTGCCATCACAAAACTCATCTGCCTTTTTCACAATCACATTGTCACGCCCTTTACCCGCAGTCTCAAATTGTTTTGTTTTTCAGTCTGACCAAAGACAATATAAGGATAGAGGTATAAGATAAGTAACGCGCATACATTTATGTCACAAAAAAGCCTTACTATAATATACTGAAGTCGTATCGCTGCCGACACGGACGGCGCAATCAGTCGCCACGTTGCCTTCAGCAAAGCTGGTAGATGCCTGGAGAGCTCGCTCGTCCAGCTCATATAATTGTATGCGTGATTTTTGCATGATAAGTATATCATAACAGTGGCGTACGCTAGTTTGTTTTTGAAGGGGATATAATATAATTTTTAATTTTTTTAATAATAACATTTTCTTACAATATATAATATATTATAATGATACGTGTATTAATTTGCACTGCATTGGTTTTGGCTGCCGAAATGTAATATACTTTTTTATAGTTTACAGGTGTCTTCCTCTGCGATTATTTCAGAAAGCTGAATCGCGCAAAAGGTCTCCAATAAAATGCTATATGGCCATATTTGTTTTTTTTCTCCACCAAAGCAACCCATTTAATTTAAAATTATTTCAGATCTTTTCATCAAATCATTTTTGGCACTCTAAAACGGCTTATCAGCATTCGACAGATGCGACGCACTATTAAGAGTGATAATGCTACTATTCTACTACTGCTGCTATTCTATTCTGCCACTATTTCGTAGAAGCCAAAAAAGAACACGCGGAACTTTGCAACTTATTCTTGAGTGACCCACATAAATCAGGAATCGCTAATTTGTTCACTTCAGATAACATTAATTGGAAATTCATTCCACCACGTTCGCCGCACTTTCGTCAAAATACAAACTCTTGCGCAATATATGCAATGCTTAATGCTCGGCCGCTTTGTACTATTTCGAAAGACGTGATGTACTCAATGTGCTCACGCCAATCCACTTTCTCATTGGCGCTCCATACTCGTCAATAAACGAACCAGACGTAATTCACTTCAAGGTTAACTTGCTGAATCTCTTGCAGCAAGTGCTCTGGCGGAAATGGAGCACCGAATATCTACCCCAGCTGCAAGAGAGGAGCAGGTGGCGCTAATCTGCTAGTTTACTTGCACATTAGTTAGCTGGCGGCCTGATTCTAGCTTTACAATTGTAGGATATATTCATCTTATATCGATTTGCGAATTGAGGTGTATCGACATGGTTTCGGTCTCTCAGGGACGTTAAAATATTATCACTTTGTCCAAAGCAGATTACTACGTAAGTATATATCTAAAGTTCCACGTCTCTATCTTCAGTGTTGCGTTAATCTTGACAAACGGACAGCATTACGGACTCAATATACTGGTGTGTATGCCCGATTAATATATATAGTTATTGGCTTTCAGAAATCGTAAAATGTTTGAAAATTGGTTTGAAAAAACTAGCAAGTTTCTTCAATGACCAAAACAATTTCGTCAATACGAAAAAAAAGTGAGAAGGAAATACCCTTGAATCGGCTGTTAATGCTGATCAAGAATATATATATACTTTATGGGGTCGGAGATGCTTCTTTCTGCCTGTTATATACATTTGCAAAAAACCAGTATACCGTTTTTACCCATTTTCAATGGGTTGAAGAACGTGGCCGAAAATTCTGATACCGATCTTTAAAGGAGGTGACTACTTATCTACCTTTCAAACTGTGCGATATACAGAATTTTTGTGATTTGCTGAGGCGGGAGAGGAGTTCTTGCCGGAACATTTTTTCTGTGACGTCTGTGTGAGCTTTCCAGTAGTATACTAAATTCTAAATTTGGTGACAAAAAACTTGTGGGAAATATAGGCTTCCGATTTTCGGGCGCTGGGGGCGCCTAGTAGGCTTGGCCGTGATATCAAGATCGCAATCTTTGGGGGAGGTCCCAAGCTATTTGTACACAACTTGGTGACTCCACCTCTGAAATTATGAAAATATTCACCTTTTATCGATTTGCAACGTGAGTAGTATAGACATGTTATCGAATTCCCAAAAATCTTAATCTTATATAAAAAATCGTATATCCAAAGGTCTCTATTTTCAATAGTGCCGAATAAAGTTGCGTTCATCCGGACAGACGGACAGCCGGACGGACGGATATCATGACGAACATTGCACAATCCCAACATACTTCGTAAACGAGTAAATTAATTGGTCATACAGGTCAATTAAGAATTGGATGCGCACGGCTAGATTGAAAGTATATTTTGATTGGGTTTATTGATATGTACATATGCATTAAGGTATTGAAAAAAGTCCTTAAGATATGTTTTTATAAAAATTAATTCGAGAAAAGAATGGATGCGGAAAAAATTATTTGATCAAATTTCACATACCCAAAATTTAAAGCTATAAAAAAATTATTATCCATTGAACTTTTTACACCTCCTAAATTATTAGCAGCAGCAGTTGTACGTTGTGGTCGTCTTTTGTAGAATTCTATTTCATCTACTGTCCAGACTGCGCCTTTTACATTCTCAACGCGCATAAAACATTTATGAAGAGATAGATTGTGACGTACTGCATTCTAGAGGTATGTACGTAGTTTATTTTATATTAATAATTTATATTTGTAGTAAAGGTTAAATCATGGAAAATGATATATCATGAAGGTTAACGTCAAAACTATTTTTTTTTCTTCTGCATATTAACAGAAAACCAGTGAATTGACTCTAGGTGGGACCACCCGACTGGAAGATATCCTGAACCCTGCGATCTGTATTTACAAACATTTCAAAACCTTGGCAAAAACTGTGGCAGATATAAGCATATCCAATTTTTAAGGGTGGGCGGGTGTCCTAGTGGGCTTGGCCAGGAAATAAAGGTTAGGGAGGTCACCAGCTATCTTCACACCAAGTTTGGGGCCTCTAACTATGAAATTATGGATGTTATCGATTTGCGAGCTTAGGTGTTATCGCTTTGCCACGCCTCTGGTGGGCGCACCCCGAAATTCCACATTATCTGACGCGGATATACACAAGCATATAACCAAAATTTCAATTCTCTAGCTCCGATAGCGGCGAAAGAAGTTGTGATTATATGGACAGACGGATGGATAGCGTGACGGACATTATACAAAACTAATATACTCTTTTCACTTCGTGAACTAGAATAAAAACTGCAACGGTATCCCAATTTTTTACCATAGCTTCCGAAGAGCGAGAAACAAAGATATCAGAAGAGACCCAAACTACGAAATATACAAGATATGAGTGTGCATATCAGCGAGAGAAAAAATATACTGTCAACCAATTTTGCTGGCTAACAGAAAATATTTGACAAAAGTAATTATACTCGTTCACGAAGTAAAACAGTATATTGGGTTTGTGCAATGTCCGTCATGCTGTCCGTCTGTCCGTCCGGATGAACGCAACTTTTTTCGGTGTTATTGAAGATAGAGACTTGAAACTTTAAATATATATTTGTATTTATCGTCTTTAGACAAAGTGTTTTTGTGTCACGCCCACTGGGAGGGTGACAATTTGATAACATGTCGATACACCTCAAATCGCAAATCAATAAAAGGTGAATATTTCCTACAATTTGAAAGAAAGAGCCACCCAATAGAACACCCCCAGCGCCCCCGCCCTAAATAATTCGAAATGCCTATATCTCCCACCGTTTTTGAGGTAGATTCACCAAATTTGGCTCCGCCAGACGTTATGTACCAGGGAGAAGGACACATCTCACATATCAACAACCAAGTCGGTCATAAAACTAAAATAAAAGATATATATAAAATTCAAAATAAATGCTAAATTGCTTGAAACTATTATTTATAAAGAGTACAATTGGAAGGTCATCTCCGATCTGCAGGGTGGTTACTTTTAATAGTATTGGTATCTTTTCATTCTCTGGAATTGTTAAGCTTGCCTCGAGTATAACTTAATAAAGAGTTAACCAAAATAAGAAGAAAATTGTAATGCTCAAAATGCGTGGATGACATAATATTACCACCATTGCAGATCAAGTTTGGACTCATCAAAAACTTTGTAATAGCATTGGATGCGGAAGGGGAAGCACTAGATTGTCTGAAAACCGTTTTTCCATTTTTTTCAATGGCGCAAGCATAGGTCAAAGATTTTTGGAAATGAAGAATATTAATCTATTTAGACATGACAGGAAACCAATAGCCTGCAACTCATTCCGACGAGTCGGTAGCAACAAAATTGCGAATTATATTGGAATCGTAAAAAATTGAGTAAAATATGATGCAAAAATGAATTTCTGGTATTCCCACTTTGACAGCGATAAACACTGACTACAATTTCTTCGTCAATTAATATATAGAGCTACGCTGTTATGGTTTGTGGAATTAAACCAGGATTGGCTATTACGTTTGGGGTCTCATACAAGAATCTGATATCGTACTTTTAAAGTCAACAAATGGTGAAAAATTCCGCACAAGAATATATAAGTAAGTTTCTTAATTCAAATTTATATAGCTTCAAAACCTACAATTAGAACACAGAAAAGAATGTGTGTAGCTGATTAAAAGATGTATTCTTTAGGTTTCAAGAAAAAAAACTTAAAACTCTTTTAAATCGGTAATGGCATTCTCGAGTAATTATCAAAACTGCAGCCTCACCTCTAAAAAAAAGCTAAAAAAAAAACAAGTGAGATTGCTCTGGTCGGGACCGCTCGACTAATACCCTGAATCCAGCATTTTAAACATACACACATAAAAAAAATTGTATTAATAATTATCAACGGAAAAAAAGCATTCAACATCGGGATTCGAACCGTCGACCCTTCAGCTTCTGCTGCACATCTCTTACCGGCTGAGCACACTACCATTTGATAGCATTGTGATAAAATGCAACAATTGGAAAAAAAATATTCCAAGAAAAACGCTAGAAAAAATTCTGCATTTGTTTGTGTGTGTGCACATGAACACAGCAATTGATTGCGCTTCAGCCAAGCAGCTGCGCTTGGCCCCCACTACGGAAAATAGATACTTGATTTGCTCGAAAACTAAATGTATGATCGTTATGAAATTTTCAGGGCTCAATAACAGCATAACAATATATGTATAAAGCAATTTGCAAGAATGTAGTATTTGATTTGTGGTTTTTTGTTTATATCGATATTCGGGGCGACTGGGGGGAGGTATCCAAAGCTCGAAATATTTAAAATCTGCGTATGTTTAACGCGAATATATTGAAATATATATAGATATAGCTCTGATAATTTAGGAGGTAGGCTTTAAAAACCGGGTCGAAAATGCAATATAGATCAATAATAAGAAAACGGAAAGAAATATCGATCTTTTGAAATAAATTTGATATTCGTATGGTATATACGAATAGTCTCTGAAATCGAAGAGTTTATACAGACGGACAGACACAGACAGACGGACAGACACAGACAGACGGACAGACGGACAGCGTTAAATCAACTGATTAAGAATATATATACTTTATTGGGTCGGAGATGCTTCTGCCTGTTACATACTTTTGCACAAAGCCAGTTTACCCATTTGCAATGGGTTCAGGGTATTAGAAGCTCTAAAATAGAAAAATGTTCAAAGTGGTATTTTATTATGGTGGTGACCAATTTTATAAGAAATAGTAGGTTTAGCGAATTATCACAAAATAAACAAGTAAGAATATTACACGGGCGTTACCGTTTACTCGTTCACCATCTTAAAAACTGTTGTTATTATGGAGGATGTGTGGCGTTTTCTGATCTTTAAAGGAAGTAATTTACCTTGAAAATTTTGGGTTTTTGGCTTTAAAACAGGGCTTTCGCGATTCGTGAGGGAAACGTGACTAGGGAGTTGTAGTGGGCGTGGCCGCGATATCAAGATCGCAAACTTTAGAAGCAATCACCAACTATCAGCACATAAAATTTGGTGACTAGCTTTAAACTTGTGGAGATATGCTCTTATCGATTCGAGCGGTCAGGTCTATCGGCCTTATCGATTACGGTGGCGGGAGGAAGCGAGGACGGACAAATTTGTATGTGATGTTGGAGGAACAATTCCAGCAATATATATGCAACATTTGGTGACTCTGGCTCAAAAACTGCGGGAGATTTGGCTGTCGGGGCGCTCGGGGCCGTTATTCGGACAGACGGGCGGACGGACAAACGAACAGATGAAGGGACGATCGGATAGACGGACAGCAAGATGGGCATTGCACAAACACAATATACTCTTTTCCCTTTGTAAAGGGGTATACAAATTAAATTTTGTTATCTAGAGTAATTAAAAATAAAAAGGCTCTAACTATTTTGATAGATATGTATATATGCATCTTTGAAAGAAAGAATGACAAAAAACTGCCGTAGTTTTGTGAACATTAGATTAAATTAATTTTTTTAACTATGTTAAGCGGCGTTCAGCTAATGTTAAGGGTCCAAACTGTGGCTCTGTTTTTTTTTTAGAGCTAAGTTATATGGGATCAATTTCTTCTCATGATAATGACGTATATAATCAAACTAAACACTTTTTACAAAATCACCTCTACCCGAGGTAAAAATTTAGGGTCGGAAGCACATTTTACTCAAAATCGGATTCAGCAAATAGCAAAACGGTAGTTTCAGAAGCTGGAGCTTTTTGTGTGAAGTGCGAAATACCCAACTATTTTTATAATTTGTAATAGAAATTTAATATCAGATTGGGGGGGTAAATGTACTTTCGACCCTGTATTTTGACCTCCTGTAGAGTTGATTTTGTTTGATTATACCGCCAAGTTTCAAAACAATTCAAATTGATTCTTAAAGCTATTTCTTTTTATAATTATCAACAAATATACAGATGTATTCAAGTACCTTCCAAGTTGCTGCATTTCTTCGGAAGTAACAAAATGTATTCTGGAACCAATTATATATTTCATTTAGTGTCAACTGCTTGTCAGGTGAGTCAATGATAGCCTTAGGTTAAATAAGGAAAATTTTAATTAGTATCTAATATTAAACTTTGGCAAAATTTAAATCCAAAATAAAAACTGATAAACGATTCAATCCGTCGGTCAGTCATTAACAAATACAATAGATGGAAAAGGTCCAGTTATTTAAAAGCTGTAACTTTAAAGCAAGTGTTTCCTAATTGTCATATATTATACAATAATATATTGATTTTAGATTACGGCCTTCTTGCTGGCTGTCCATCTGTCCGTGTGAACTTTATGTTTTTGGCCTTATTTAAGCTTAAAACTTTGGATATGTACTCATGCATATCCACGTCAGTGTTAAAAAATAATTTCGATTATAATTGTGTTGATGACCCGCTCTAAAGATCGAGACAAATCATTTTGGTCAATAAATATTAGACCTGTCTTCAATTACACTCACTTTGTTTTATTCGTGATAACAGACCAAATGTTTTTGGCTCGATACAAAGCTCACCAAAGAACATAATTTTGTTCTAAATTCTCCATGAATATTTTAGTTATGCGGAAAAAATTTTTACGGGCCGGAAATATGCTTGGAATTCATTTGACTTAATATTTAGAGTTGATCATCAATAATCGACATGTGAAATTTGGCAACTCTTCATATATACATAATCTAATCTACTCACTTGTCTTATAAGAGAAGCATATGTGAATGGCGGTCGAACGTCTGCGTTTTTATAAAACTCTCTATTTCGTTGTATTTCTGTAAAACAAACAAACAAATTTTATAAACATATAACTGATAAGACATTTACTGTGGTTTTTTACTTATTTTACTCTTGAATATCCAAAATAATACAAACTTCTAACAGATAGATAGACAGAAAACCGTTGTTGATCAAAAATAGTTTATTCCTTATATTCATTTACAAAATCAAAAGGGGTTATGTGGTATCTAATTAAAAGGAGTATAATTCAGTCTATTAGCTGATCGTGAAATTTATATAAAGAACGCTGCAGTCGGTCATTACCGACTGCGTTAGACTCGTTCACGGTTTCGTGACTCTAGCTTTAAAACAGTTGAAGATGCGTATTTTTCCATTTCGTTTTGTTGTGACAGACAGACAGACATTTACATACATTTGCACAATATCATTATACCCTATTTTACCAATTTTCAATGGATTCAGGGTATAACCCCATAATCGCGAATACCGATATACCTAAAAGCTCGAATCGATAAGTGTTGCATATTTGCACAATTTTAAAGCTAGAGTCACAAAATTTGGTAGAGTTGCTAAATTTGGAGGGTAGATAACTGGTCACCTCCTTTAAAGATCGGTACAAATTACAAAATACCGAAAATTTTCAAAATAACAATAAGAATTAAGAACGTGAACGAGTATATCGCAGTGGGTATCGCCCGACTACCGTTCTTACTTGTTTCTTTTGGGTTTATTGATATTTGGGGCAATTGGGGGGAGATATATAAAATTAAAAATATCAAAATCTGCGAATATTTTACGAACTGTAGGAGTCCAAGATCAGCTTTCTAGCTTTTGTAGTCTCTGAAAGCGACGCGTTTATACAGACGGACAGACATACAGACAGACGGATAGACGGACGTACATGGCTACATCAATTCAGCATGTCGTCTTGCTCAAGAATATATATACTTTATGGGGTCGAACATACTTCGCTCTGCCGGTTACATAAACCATAATCATTATACCATATTTACCCATTTTCTATGGGTATAGAAAATAGGTTTGCTGGATCATATAATTTTGCTGTTACCCAGTTTTATTGTTAGTCTTTCAAGTAAAAGTGTAAATGTAATGTCTTTGAGATAGTCAAGCAGTCATTCATGCATGATTATCTTCAACAACTTTCACATATCAACCTGGTCACACTTTGCTGGGTCCCAGGGCACTCCGGAATTATCGGCAACGGACGGACTAGCTTGGGCCGATTCTGACGATTCATGGACCTGCACCTCTTTGAAGGATGAGCTGCGCATCTGCCAAAAACTTGTAGTACGTTTTATGTGATTGCCCAGTTATTACTTGAAGTATAAGGAAGTATCTATGCAAAGAATTTGTTACTTTAGCACCGATCAGAAATTCTTTGGAAAGAGATGTGCTCTCTTTCATAATGGAGGAAGAGCGTCCTTGTCCCCATAGGAAGATCCAGCCACTATCCAACCGGCTCTGTCAACTCTTTCGTAGCAACGTTTGATTAGCATAATAAACTTTTTAATACCTTACTCACCATGTTGTACATCAAGTCCCGCTCTTTCAAGCATGTATGGTAAGCCTAAAAATATATATATAAAAAAAACAAAAATCATTGTACGAATCTGCAAAAATATTTAAATAAGGCCATACATAAATCAAAAAAAAATTCGATGTTTTTATTTTACGAGCAAAAAACATTTTGTGGTGACTGAACGGCAATATGGTTATTTCGCCGTTCAAGACAATCCAAGATGCGAAAAGTCATGCATTTTTGATTGAAAATTCTTAAAATATGGAAAGTAACAGACGCAAAATAAAAATTGGTTAGGTAAAATCAAAATTGTGTCCTTTACCAAAACTAAATATGAAGAAACCCCACAATAAAAATTTTTCTTTGGCACAAATTTAATTGGTATATTCCGCTATATTGAGGTATCTGGAAAGGAGGTTACTGTGGCTTTAATTCCCAAATAAGGGAGCCATTCCTTCGACAAACCTAAGTAATATAAGTCAATTAGCCCTACATCCTTCAGGCTTAAGACCGCCGAACGTCTGTTAGCCTTGATTATCCGGAGTAGATTGCACGATAGAAATCCCCTGAACTATTCACAATTTGCCTACATCAAAGGCAGATCGATAGAAGTTGCTCTACATCAGATAGTATGTAAGATTTAGATGGCATTCGAGGCATAAAAATTGCTTTTCGGTGCATTGAACTATTTGGCCATAGTGTCGAGGCCAGATATAGTGCACACTGTATCCAGGTTGTCCCAGCACAACAATCATCCTTCCAAGGAACACATCATAGCGGTGAAACACGTGTTGCAATATTTAAAAGGCACAACAAAAGGTGTAACTAAATTTGGTAATAAGTATGAAAACGTTGTTTGTTATACAGATGCTGACTGGGGATCAAAATCGTCTGATCGGAAATACTACAGCGGGTACATAATCATTTTTGGTGGAGCACCTGTGGTATAGGAGGCCAAGAAACAAAACGTGTCAAGGAGCCAAAGAGATTGCTTACCAAGCAGTCGACTTTCCGAAATGGGATTTTGGAAGTATGTCGAATCGGCAAGTACAATACGATCTGACAATCAAGCAGCACTTGTCAAAAAACCCAAGGGTTCATAAAAAAAAGGTAAAAACATCGACATACGATTCTACTATGTTCGAGATAAGCATAAGGATAAAGAGATCGTGATTGAGTACGTTTCAACGGCGGACAACATCGGTGACATCTTTACTAAGGCTTTATGCAAGGAGAAACATAGGCACTGATGTAAATAAATGATTCTTAAATTTCTTGAAATGTAATTGAGTTTATACATCCGAGTTGAGCCGGAGTTTGTTAGAACATTGGTATGTTAAGGTTAACAGCAACTTGAATGTATAACAGGTGATTTATTACACTCTGTTGTTAGTTCGTAAGCAAAGCGCACTTCACTGTATTAAAGTCAGTAGAAACGATAAGACGTCGGTCTCGCTTATTCTCTCTCTATCCGGCTGTCTGATTCCCTGGGGTTACGTTGGTATTTTAATATAGATTCTCCTCCAATAGATTTGTTATAGAATTATAAAATAAAAATAGTTTTGCTGAAGTAAAATTATAAGAAAGGAAGGACGATAAGAAAATTAAGTTATGTTGAACTTAAATTTTATAATTTGTTAAAAAAATTAATGATCTATTAAGAAAAGCAAGGATGGCCGTGTCGGCGCATACTGAATGTGTTAGGTCGTGAGTCTGCGTATATGAGTGTATGGGTATGCTTTTTCGGGTATCTCACCGTAATAGTTATTTCAATATTATGGTAATGTTGTATCAGCCTGTAATTGTGTTGTTATTGGTTGTCTGTATTTTGTCGCGTAGAAAAGAACCATTTTAGCGTGATGTCGCTGTGTGCGAGGCAAGGCAATTGCGTTTAGAACTTTTGTGCCGAAAATCAAACAATGTCAGAAAAAATAACAGTGCTCCAAATAAAAATATTTACTGAAGCATGTCAATAAAGCGAACGGAAAGAAGAAAGCACCATAGTGGACCACACAGCTTAACGATCTCCGCAAAAAGTGTAGAGCTCCTTTCAACCAAGCCAAAAACGACAATTTGGAACTGATCTCCACTAACAAAATCAAACTCGCAGCCTATAAAAAGGCCACACGAAAAGTCCCCAGAGAAGTGATTATAAATAACTCTCTTTTCAACAAACCTAATATTAGCTGACCAATAAATAACTATAAGCCCTATAAGGCACCCTGACTATTATTCTGGCACTCTGCAACAAGTAGGTGTAATTACCATAAATTGGATCCAAACCATCTTCAAATTATGCTCAAGACTGGCCAGATACCAGATACTTGGCTGAAATCAAGAGTAGTTTTCATACCCAAAGCCAGGAAAGCCCCACACACATCACCGAAATACTTCAGACCAATAAGTCTGTCGTCCTGAATGCTGAAAGCCTTTGAACGTCTTATTAGCCTTTACATAAGAACATCAATAGCCCCGGAGCTTCTCTCAGACACGCAACATGCATATCGGAAAGAAACGGCCTAACATTCCATCGTTGAAACCATAGTAAAATCTCTAGATAGCAAGGACGATACTCTTTCCCCATTTTCCCCCCAATTTTAATGGGCTCAGGGTATAAAACTATTATATCGTATATTTGCCATATACCTGCACTGTTGTAGAATATTGTGAACAATAAAATTAATTTAATATAACTGTCATTTATAAATAATATTTTAATTGTAATGTGAGACTTACCGCCAGTAACAGAGAAAGTACTTTTATCGTGGCTTCTTTTTTTTATCACCGATAAACTATTTGAGTTAACAATAGGTAGATTAACAGAGCTGGGGGAATGTGATCGGTAAAGAGCTCGAGCAACATTGTTAATCACAATTGGCGATGTTCCACTGCATAAATTAATTTCATTTCCAGAACTGTCCTAAAAAAAATGTTTAATTTTAAAAAATAAATATCAACTCTTTAATATTTAAAGCAGCAGCCCAATAAGATGCCTAAGAAAAGAGCAATTTCAGCGTCGCAACATTGTGTCGGCGATCGCCAATTGCTGCGCTACGCCGCTGGCGTTTAGGCCTCTGGCACATAAGTCGGTTGAGGCTAGCCGACAAAAGGTTGCAGCAGTGGTACAGTGCTCTAGCGCCTGTATTTTATCTTCTGCTACTGAATAAATTGTGCCTTCTAACAATTCAATTTATTTTTAGGGAATTTATTTACAGAATAAAAAAGCATAATTTTCTAAAAATAAAATGTTATAAGTGGCGCAAAATATCTATAACTAAAAAATGTCAAGGGTGCATAAGTCATTTATTAAAAATAAGTAAGATTGATCTAGTAGGAACCGACCGACTAGGAGATACTCTGAACCCAGCATTGCACTCATACAGACAATCGCATTGCACTCGATGGGTATTGGGGTCAACAAAATTTAAAAAAAATTTAATTAATAATTGTCAACGAAAAAGAAAAAATAAGAATAACATGTGAGATTGCTCTAGTCGGACCAACATTTTGATGCATTTATCCCACGTTTGTCTAGTGCCGAATTTGACTTGTTTCCATTCTCAAAAAAGTGATGCCCGCACTAGCGTTAGCAAGTTAAGGCCAAAGATCCCATCGGAATTTTTTTTCAGTTTATTTTAATTGAAAGTAATGCGATAGCGGACAGTCATTTTACCACACAATGAACTTACGAACTGTTGTTGGCTTGAATAGCCCACTTACATGATATTGTTAAAATTTCATGTTGTGTGCTGCTGCTGACTTTTTCGCCGTAGTCAAATTTCTGTAGTAGGTTTAGCGCGGCTTTGTTATGCCGCGTCAGTTGTTGGCCTTACGCTGGACGCCAATTTAGAAATTTATTAACTGGATAGCTCAGATTGACATCCTGAGCTTATCGATGCTGGCCCCGCTTAAATTATTGATTGAGATTCTTACAAAGTATAAATGAAGACTGCAATAGGAAGTCACAAAAATAGCTTATAGCTAATGTTTACGCCAGAAAGCTTGCAACAAGAGTGCTTAGTGTGCACTTCCCATGCAACTGTTGCTGGTCAGCAAGCCGAACGTCGCAGCATTGTGTCGGCGTACCTTCTATGCGTCCGTATTGCTGTGCGACTATTCATCTGACTTCATTTTTTGCCGTTATTGAAACTAGAGACTTGTAACTTCCGATATATACTAATTGCCCACACAAGTGCGAAGAGCTCCCTTTTATTATATGTGTCAGATTTTTGGAAAAGGCTTAGGTCAGGTATCAGGTAGTTTCATTATATTAGCCCATTTAAAGCTGTTAAACGCATTTTTAATGTGTAGTGTACCCAGTAATATTACGGGTCGCGTGTAGTGGTTTCCCTGCTTGATCCTCAGACAGCCTTAACGATGGTTGATCTGTCACGTCTAAGCACATATTGTTTTGGAGAGAGGCCACCTGCGCTTTCTACTGCAGCTGCCAGTCTTGATTACCTCTCTAGAAGCTTACCCGCTGTATTTAACATACATAGATGTCTATATATTGCTGGTGTTCTGGGATTACTTTTCCCTTTACATAACAGACCCAAACGCTGTATCTTCCATGGGTTGAAGAAGGTTCCGTTTCGGATGCAGCTGTTGTACGTTTTCAACAATATGTGGGGCCGGATTCTAGCTATTAAATTAAGGTGCTCTGCAAGGATGTTGTCAGGTCGACGAGCTCGCCTGCTTTTAAGGCTGTTCGCTGCATTAATAAGCTTCTTCTCAGTGAAAGGATCGACCTCTTCTCAGCAATCATTTGTGGGGTGCTCGCTGGGGTGGGTTGATGAGAACGGAAGAATGAATGGATTATCCCCTATATCTGGCAATGCACTTTTGACTTCCAGCTTCTTCATGACATTTATATAGCCGAATCCCGACGTATCGGCTTTTCTGTCATTTCCGAGAGATCTCCACTTTTTTCGCGTGCTGCTCTTGATAGCTAGCACACCTGTATTGTGCGTACTGTGCTGCTAAATAGCCTAGCCGTCTTGCTCTAGTGAGTATATGACAATTACGTCTGTGTCTGATGCGTTTCCCTTGGGCATTGATGCGTTGCATGCTTTTCTGGTATTCTTCATTGTTCTCTTGACTACGTCGTCGGTGTTATCTGTGCTATTTTTTTATACCCTGAACCCATTGACGGAGGGTAAAAAGGGTATAATGGTTTTGTTAAAATATATGTAACAGGCAGAAGGAGGCATCTCTGACCCGAGTTGATTTAGTCATGTCCGTCTGTCCGTCTGTATGAACGCAAGGATCTCGGAAGCTACAAAAGCTAAAAAGCTGATCTTGGTCTCATTCAGTTCGTAAATATCATACGCAAAAACAAATTTATAATCTTTTTCGATAACTTGCTCCGTTTCATTAATATCGATAAAAATCGATAATAATCTTTCTTTTTCTTACAATATCTCAGAGACTATAAGAACTAGAGGTAACAAATTAAGTGCGCCCTGCATTGGAGGAGACTAAAAACATGTTATCGAATTGTTATTGTTATCAAATGTCCAGCCTTCCAGTGGGTGTGTCTGTTTCGAGAAGAGCAACGATATGCAATATTTGTGGTATTAATTAAACCCAGACGAATATAATAGAATGTTCTTTTTATCTCTTGGAAGGAGTAGCAATGGTCATGCTACTAGCAGGTGCAACATAAGCCGAAATGGCTGTTAGTATTTAATTTAAATTGTATAAATACTATTAATGGTTTTATGCTTTCTGCTGCTCATGAAACTATCTCTCAGGGATGTCATGCGTACATGTCCTACCACAGCACTCGAGACACAGCATTTTCACATAAAGAAGGGTGTTTATTTCAGCCTTCTGAGGATAAAACTCACAATTGGATTGCTAAAGTATAAATTAATCATTCTAGTCTTAAACAACTGAGAAGGTTCTAGTCTGGCCTGCCCGACTAGGAGATACCCTGAACCCTATGATATGTGTTTATAAAAATTTCAGCCCGTTTTCATTCATACATACATACACAAATTTACACCCACACACACACACATGCATTCCGCACTCACTTTACTCGGTTGCTGCGCTTGCCCCACTATAGAAACGAAATTCTTGTTTTCTTCTATACTAATGTATGATCGTTACTTTTCAGGACTTATTAAGAGCATTGAAGCGTATGTACAAACCAATTTGCAAGTCTGTAGTATTAGTTATAAATATATTGGGGGCGATTGGGGCAGGTATCCAAAATCGGAAGATATCAAAATCTGCGCCTGGTTTACACAAACATCACGCACTAAATGATTGCCTCTAGCTCTTTTAGTCTCCGAGATATAGTAAGAAAACCAAAGGTTGCTATCGATTTTTATCGTTATTAATACAACGGAGTTAGTTATCCATCAAAAATGATAAGCTTGTTTTGCGTATGATATATACGAACTGAATGAAACCAAAATCAGCTTTCTAGCTTTTGTAGTTTCCGAGATCGCTACGTCTATACAGACGGACAGACAGATAGACAGACAGGCAGACAGACGGATCAAGAATATATAAAAACCCATTTTCAATGGGTTCATGGTATAAAAAGAAATTCCTAGTTTTAAGATATGCAACAGGACGGATTTTAAGACCGCGGAATTTAGGACAAAATTTAGGACCTTCTGCTGATAACTCTTGTAATGATGAGCCTTCTGCCCATAGGGAGCCCCAGGACACAAAAGAGCGCCCCTTCGGTAGTTGTGCTTCTAAAGTTCTCTGGTGTCAGACCTCCTCAAATAAATGATCCCCTTTCACTTCTCCATTTGCATGCTTGGGCTCCAGTTGGAAATAAGTATATAGACCGGGGTACACGTCCCAGTATAATCAGGTCCAGATTTACAAAAAATATATAAAATTGTCGAGACACTAAGCTGAAATTAGGGCATTGGCTCATCTTTACTGGGCTGTCTTCGGAATCGTTGGTGCGATCGTTAGACGAAGTCGATAACGAAACCACGAGCATTGTCAGGCGGGATAGCGCAAGGAAACTACATGCTTGGTCGAGACGTTCACACGACTAGAACAATTCTTAGTTCTACACCCTCAACTCCAGGAATGTTTCACGAGCTAGGTCGCGACACAGTCACGACCAATCATTTTGGAGAGCAATACTCAAAAGCCGGCGTGGAATGATTAGCGGGAAAACTATGTATCTACATATTTAAGTAAAACTAACTATAATCACTCCCTAATTATTGGGCTCTGCTGCACTGCACTACTCCCTTTTATACTTGCTAAATTTCAAAATTTAGTCGTTTTCTCGTCACACCAATTGATGCAACATTTTTACCGTGTTATGGCCGCTTTTACTTTCTTAAAACTTGCTTATAGCTAATAATACTTCATTAACTTAATAATTATGGTCCGGTTAAATCCGCGTCACAATAATAATAATAATCGTAATAAATTGAACAAGTACCTTTCGATCGATATTCGATGGCGCTAAAAGCTGTTTAGATAAATATAAATGATGCATCATAGCTTGCAATCGGTCTCTTTCCTTTTGCAGGTGCGATTCCAATTGGGAAACAACTTGCATTTGTACTCGAGCTTGTGCTGTAGATCGGTCATCTAATGCATGTTCCAAGTTAAGATGCCTGTCAATGAAACAATCCTATATTAAATATAAGAACTTTGAAAAACCTAAAAATATATATTAAAATTTTTGGTTTGACTGACAGATTGATAACGGATGATCAACAGCATTTTATAAATAGAGTAAATTAAATGATATATTATTAATATGAGCAAATAGATTTAGCGGCGCTTTTAGTAAAAAATGTTATTTTAATCTGACCACGAGCTGTCAATCTTGATTTTTCCAACCAACATCAAAAAAGAAGGGATGAAGCACCAAATCCTGTCTCAACATCGACCTAGGTACCAAATCGTGCTCAATTGTTTTGAGCTTGAACCCGTTGAGAATTCTAACGAGTCAACCAATGAAAAAAGTTAACACCGACGTACACTTTATGTGCTTGAACTCAGTTTGGTGTACAATAATCAACAATGTATAACGTTTGGCAAATCGAATTTTTACCTCCAGACAGTTTGTAATAAAATGATTGTTTAAATCGAATGCATATTATTTGATCGAACATGACCCAGTTTTTATATCATGAATCGATTGAAAATTAATTATTATTATAAGTTTATTAATTTATTTAATTAATTTTTTATATTCATAAGTCAAATTCGGAACTCGGATTTTTGCCAAATTTATCTTTTTATACCCTGAACCCATTGAAAATGGGTAAAAAGGGTATAATGGTTTTGTGCAAATGTATCTAACAGGCAGAAGGAAGCATCTCCGACCCCATAAAGTATATATATTCTTGGTCAGCATTACTAGTCGAGTCGATTTCGCCATGTCCGTCTGTCTGTCCGCCTGTCTGTATGAACACACAAATTTCAGAGACTACAAAGCAAGAAAGCTTGGACTAATTCGCTTCGTATATACCATACGCAGATCAAGGTTATTTCAGAAGATCGATAACTCTTTCCGTTTTCTTTTTATCGATATATATCGCTTTTTTGACCCGGTTTTTTAAGCATAAATCCTAAACTATTAAAGCTAAAGCTAAAGCCACAAAATTTGTTTTAATATGTGCGCGTAAAGCATACAAAGATTTTGAATATCTCATGTTTTGGACATTTCCCCCCAATCGCCCCCAATATCGATAAAACCATAAAAACCGCAAATCAAATACTACAGTCTTGCAAATAGGTTTGTACATACATTTTGATGAGCTTGTTAAGTCCTGAAAATTATAACGATCATACATTTAGTTTACGAGCAAATCAAGAATCTATTTTCAGTAGGGGGCCAAGCAGCTGACTGGCTGCAGCACAAGCAATTTCTGTGTTCATGTGCCACACATACAGACAAATGCAAAATGTTGTTTAGCGTTTTTCTTGAAATTTTTTTGCAATAGTAAAATTGAATTTTATCACATCAATATCAGGAAAGTGTGGTGCAGCCGTTGGGAACTGTGCAGGTGAAGTCGAAGGGTGCGGGTTCGATTCTCGGGCTCGGACAATATGGAATGTATGTTTTCTTTCTTTTAATTATCAATAATTATTATTAATATTTATCGTTTTTATGACAAAAGCGGAATTTTGTTAGTGTTTCTTTGAAAATTTTGTTTAGAGATGGTTAAGTTATTTTATATCATAAGTGAATTAAGTGATAGTGTGGTGCAGTCGATAAGAGTTGTGCAGCTGAAGCTGAGGGTCGGCGGTTCGACTCCCGGTGTGGTATATTTGATTTTTCGTTGGTAATTGTCAATTATTTTTTTTTTTTTTTTAATTTTTAACCACCTAAATACTCTTCAGTTATGTGCGAATTGGGGGAGATGATGTGTGTAAGAGGAAGCAGTGTTGCCCTGCTGCAAGAACCCTACGTGACGGATGGTCGCGTACGGGGATT
>SCDS01000722.1:0-29166 GCA_004149465.1 Drosophila nigromelanica
CCGCCCCCTCCCCCTCACCCTATCCAACTGTTTAAAGTGATACGTATTTTGCGCAATTTCGTTTACCCGCATTTGTCACAGTATTTTAGAGCTGTTCAGCCAAGTGTAGCCCTGGCCACGGCTCCCTCTAGGAATCAGGCCAGAGATGGAGGCACACCAGAATTTCAAATTATATTCAGTTGCTGAATATTCTAAAAACTGTGTGTGTGCATCAACCTTGATTCGAAATAAGAAAAATATAAGGCATATATGTAGGTATCCAAAATAAACAAAAAAAACTTTCCTATTTCAAACAGAACTTTTTCGGATTAAGTACTGCATTTCATGCTCAAAATATAAAACTGTGATTTTAACTACGAACTTTGAACTATATGCAAAATGCCTAGTTTTTCGCTGAGTGTAGTACGAGCGTGTGGGTGTTTGCTTTGCTTGACTAGGCACACAACAGCTCTAATGAGGAGCAGCGGCTGCCCACACTTGACTATCTGACTGACTGTCGCCTCTCCTTGGGGCTTGGGGCTTGGGGCCTGCCTGGGCTGTTTAGCTGCAGCTCTGTAATTCACATTGACAGTCAATTTACCTGCCTAACAAGCATTTCCTGGCTCTCTTTCTCTCGCTGGCATTTCCTGGCAGCAGCAGCAGCAGCCGCAGCAGCTGCCTGGTCCCATCTCGCATAAATTCCCATTTAGCTGATTTATAAAAATGAACAACGCCCCGAAAAAGCAGGCAACTAATAAATATTCATGAGCAGTGGCAAATCGATATCTTTCCCTTCTTCTCTATCGATTCCTTGAATAGGAACAAAGCAAAAAAAACAACTATTGATTAAAAACAATCAAAATCCGTTGATGCCCGGCCAAAATGAACGCCGCCAGCTAAGCAACCGCCACGGACTTGGACGCGGACTCGGACTTGAACCGAAAAGCGGAGACGGACAATGCGGAAAGTGGTTCAGAGGCAAATTGTACAAAGCAATTTTCTACAAAGCGCCTTAATGATTTTTTTTCGCTCTGTTTTCTTTTTCGAGGCAAGACCAAAGAACTTGGACGGCAATAATAATAATAATAATAATACAATTACCATTCGGGGGAAAATTGAGTGGCCGCGGGGCGTTGTGTGGCGTAGTGGCCGAAGGTGTGACCAGGCACTAATTAGATTCAAATCGAACGCTCGACAATCGTCTAGAAGCGCTTCCTCTGCCTGCGCCACCCTTTCTCCAACATGCGGTCATAAATTAAGAGTAATTAAAGTACTTTCAGGCTTTGCATTTGGGGCTTCAACTTTATGACTGAAAATAAACATTGGCAAATATGCAGGCCCAGGCAGCTGAGTAGCTGAGCAGCAGAGCAACCGAGCAACTAGAGCTATAAACATGACCCGTTATCAGCAGCGGCCCCCACTTGGGAAAATGTGTCATAAAAAGTAAAGGCTATTGAGCATGCGGTCGCTGGAATACTAAATACCCTGCCCTTTTGCGCCGCCATCGCAACGAATGTTAATGCTATGCTAACGTATACTGTTAACTGGAATATGTTAAAATGTTAGTGCACTTTAATTATAAATAAACAGAATGCCCTTCTGTGTCGAGTCAGAGAAACCTGTGGCTCGACTTGACAAACAATTTGAATGTTTGCTTTTAACTTCGCCCTGCGATAAGCAGCCCAAATGAAATTTTAATGCAAATAGCTCAACTGGTTGTTGGCCAGCGGTGCAGGTGTGGTGGGGGGGGCATAAAGTGGAGCTGTGGCTGAGGGTGGTGCAGGGACTGCTGCATAAATCATGTGGCCAAGCCTTTTGTTCTAATGAAACCTCAATAACCAAGGGCCAGCCAGCGATGGCTTTGCATAGGCAATTTTCGTGACCAGGTCGAGTCCCGGGTCCCGTTCCGTCCCGGAGGCGTCTTAGTGCCGGTCGCGCGGCAGGAAACTTTTATTTATGTTCTGATAATGCGCCGGGCCATTTGCAGGCAGC
This sequence comes from Drosophila nigromelanica, assembly GCA_004149465.1. Lineage (NCBI taxonomy): Eukaryota > Metazoa > Arthropoda > Insecta > Diptera > Drosophilidae > Drosophila > Drosophila nigromelanica. Next base: position 1,972 of record SCDS01000722.1, read on the forward strand.
CAGTAGACGGGACAGAGCTGGACAGGACAGGACTGGACTGGAGTGGACTGGACTGGCATAGAGTGGAGTGGAGGCGCATTAATTTTCATTAAAAGCGCTTAAACGTCGCGCCAACTTATTTGCTTATTTTATTTTTAATTAACAGTCTCAGCAGCCGTCGGGCAAAAGTGATTTATGAAAGGGCCCAAAGAACGGCACCCAAAACTAGTGCCAACAACATGGAATCTGGCCTAGAAGAGCACAGGCCAAGTAAGCACTTTAATTAATAAAACACTCAGCCCAAAACAAATTGACTGCTCGACTACTCGACGGCTTGACTGGCAGCGCCCCTTCATACCATAAACAACTACCTGACGACCTAAAAAAAGAAAACAAAAAATAAAAAATAAAAGTAGAAAAAAAAACAACAAGCAAAGTTGAAATTCAAAAGTCTCAAGACTCAAGACTCAGCGCCGCACAATGACTCTCGATAGTCTCGAACTCGAGTGGGCTTTGGCAATCTTTACGATGCCCACTAAATGATATTGACAAAAGTTTTCGAGTGCCAAAGAAGCGAGTCAGAGAACAACAACAACTGCAATTATATGGAGACTCAAGTGTCTGGCACAATCATCCATCAGGCATGGCATTAACATCAGACACATACATATATAGATTCCCTAGTGGGCAATGCGTAATCAGCTGCCAAACGAACCGGGACTACCAAATGTATTTCAGTCCAAAATTTACGGCCTCAACTACGCACCTGCTAAAAAGTGGCTGCTTTCGAATTTTGTTTTGGACACTGCATAGAGACCCATTGGGCTCTTGAGGATGTGTTGGCAATAACAGATTAGCTAGAATTCGTTTCTAAGGCCACTCAAATGTTTCTCTGACTGTTGCAAAAGAACTTGAGATTGTTGCGAAAATCAATATCAACAAAGTCCGGTTAAGGCTAAAGGGAACTCAAGCGTTGTGCTAAATCTTTGGTCAACTGCTGGAAAATTTCTCCAAGAATTTCGATAAGCTATCATAGAGCTTAGCATTGATCATGACCAACCATTACCTCAGCACACTTTCTGGGAAACGTTACATAAATGCCTAGATAATTTGTTGAAGATATCAGTTGTGTTCGGGATGCCGAAGATTAAATACCCACACACGATTGCATAGAAACATATGGAATGGTTATATAAAAAATACGGTTAAGAATATATTTTATAGGGTCGAAGATGGTATTTCTTTTTTCTTTTCTTTGCAAGGGTATAAAAAGGTCCATCGTTGCTGTCACAAGAACTTGTGCTCAAATCGACTTGTTGTCTGGGCCCAGCCCACGACTCTTCTATCAATCGAATCGTGACGTGACGTGACGTGACGTGAGCCGTCGGCCAATCTACGAATCGAGCGTCGTCCATTCAGCAAGAACGTCAACACATAAAGCGACGCGACGCGTCGGCGTTTTCACTTGACCAGTTATCAGCCCCATAAATTCCCAAACAATCCCCATGAAATCGGGATCGAAATCGAAATCGAAATGGGCAAACGGGCTGGCAGAAAGCGAAGCGAAGTGAAACAAATGTGTTGCGAGGCTTACGAAAGTCGACGATAAGGCTGGAAATAGTCGGTACTCTATGCGCGCTTGTCGCAATAATCGTAGGAAATAATTAGAGAGGTGCCGGATTAAAAGGGGACGGAGTGCCGTTTAATCAGACTTGAGCGCGATTGCGGCATTTGACCGATATTACGAGGCACTCGGCGCTCACCTGATATGGGGGCTGTTTTTATTATTTTCCTTAATCAGTAATTAATTAAGATACTTTCGGTTAGATAATTTAGACAGGCGGCATTTGCATTTCAGGCTGAATTATATTTAAATTGTCTACAATTTACGAGCCGACTTAATTGTATTTGCTTGTCAAACGTCAATGCTTCGACTCGGCTCGACTTTCAGCTACAGCTTTGGGGGCAATCCCCCACAGACACAGACACAGAGACAGACCCACAGATACTGCTACAGATACAGTCACCGACTGACACAAAGATAATGATAGTGAAATTATTTATAGCAATGTGTAGGCCCCACATTAGTCACGACAGATCCAGTGACGCCTATATATGTATATATATTTTCGACTTGCTTTCGTGACTTAGGTTAGGGGGTAGGGGCTAGAGGGGAGGGGCAAATATCGAGGTTGTGCATGTGCACTTGGATTTCTTCGACTGCTTGCAGGCTGAGCTTTGCGAAAACAAGCCGTAAATCCCAACAGATTACAGACATATATACAACTCTCGGATTAACGGCGATTCCACCCTATCTTATCAACCAGGAGCCGTAGCATAAGTTCGCCTTTCCCAGCTAGTGGAATCAAACTGAACTAATCTCTGGCTACACTCAACGAAATCTACTTAAGTCGGGCTATGCTGATAAGGCCTTTACTCAGCGTATGGCTTAAAACTGTGCGAGCGTTTAATATATGATTTATTGTATGTTATGTGTGTGTTGTGTATATATTTTATATATGTATATAATCAAAGATGTACTGGATTTTTTCAAGTGTAGCGCTCTATCTGTAAACAACAAAAGATCGCACGATTTATAGACTCAATAATTCTTCATTGGTTTTAATTAGTTGGAAATTTATATAAACGCTTATAAAGCAAGATCTTAATCTGCTTGCAACAAAGTCCGCGTTGGCGTCAGCGTCAGTGTCAGCGTCGGTACCATTAATACGTAAATCAGATATGACATATCGATCGACCGATATGCAGTCCCTAGATCCAGGCCCACTCCACAACGGCAACTTGATACCCAAATCAGCAGCCTTTATGCTTAATCACCCGGGCGCCTTTGATGTGGCCGTTGGGGCCGCAGTCGCCACAGGGCCCGTGCTGCCTTGGGTTAATTGCGGCCAGCTCATTGGGTGGCAAATCAATTAAAAATAAAAAATATATGACTACAAGTATTTTGTATGCCAGCGAACACCATTCCCAGAATACTGCGGCCTAAGGCCACTTTAAGCTCGAATTTGGGACTCTGGAATCCGGCAACGCCAATGCAGTTCCTCGGTTCGAGTCCGGCAGACAGCGCCCCGAAACAAATGAACTTAACACCTAACGCATTAATTTTCATTAATTTTAAATGTTAAATACCCGCTTGCCATAAACTACAAGATTCAACGAACTGTGCACACACTTTTAAAGGGAAACCTTAACTGAAGACGAGTGTACATAAATAAGCATAAAATATTTCCTAGCAGTCCTTGTTTATGCTCGAACCTCTATGTATTTGTTCAGCCAAAGGCCATGGAACTCAGATTAATATTTTATATTGTTATTCGATATACTTATAATAAAATGAATAATCATGTTTCACTTTAAGTTTGTTGATCTAAATCAAACCCGAAAAATTCGGTTAAATATGTGTAAAATTCTTTTAGTTTTATTGTCAAACATGACAAATGAATAAACTCTCTTGTAATATTTTTATGGCACATCTTTATAGCAGACCACATTAAATTTGTTGTTATTAATGATTATGAATGTGAATATGAATTATTAAAACGCAGTGGCACGGCAAGGGATTCAAACTTATAAGGGGCAAAGAATACGTGCATAAATATTCAGTTTGGAAATTCAAATCAAAACGAATTCCAAGTGGAAGTCGAACTTAATGCTGAAGCTAAGGCTTAGGCTGAGTGGTATGCTTTTCATGCGGTCGGACGACAACTCGCAGGGGAGTAAAAAATTAAAATAAATAAAAAAAAACGTAATTAAAGCAAACGTTTGGCCTGTCTAATTAACATAACAAAGCCACTGTTGAGTCAGTCAGGCAAACAGACAGCCAACTGGAATTGAGTTGATTCATTTAGGCCTCAGATCTGGCCAGGAAAAGGTCGCGTACGATGACGATGGCGATGGCAATGATGGCAATGACGATGACGATTACTAGACTTGGGCAGTTTTCACGCTGCTTTGCCTGCCATTTGCCTGAGATGATGTTTTGTATGTAGATTTATTTACGCCTAGCATGCGTAATTTGATTGCCAGCCCCTCTCCCTGTTCACGTTTTACACATCCAAGGGGCGGAAATTGCAATTAGTTGTTAGAAAAAAATGCCATAAATTAGATTACCCAACGAAATAAGGCGCAAACTTGACGCGATTATCGCCCCGACTTTGAGTTCCATTGCCAGCCTCAGTTTCAGTCCCCAATCTGGGACCCAGATTGCCACGTAACTGTAGCGGCAAATAGCATGAACAATGAGGCCATAATTTAAGACATTATGGCCAAAATCAGACCCAGTCCCAGACCCAGCGCCATTTCAAAAAACATTTTTTTTACAATTTAATAAATTATTTATGTACTCGTTTAATTCGTTTGCACCACAGCACAGAGACTCGCCTTCATTATTGTTATTATTTTTTAATATACTACAACCTACAATATATTATATATTTGCAATTTCCATTTGTTCGATTCATTAGAGCATTATTGTTGTGTGTCTGCCTCAAATCGATTTATATGTACATATACATATATATTTTTTTTTTCCTTTGGAAATTAAGCATTATTTTGTCGTATTGTTGCGTTCTGTTATGCTACGAAACGAGTTCCTCAGTTCCTAAGTAGGGTCTGTCGGAGGCCTTTCAAAGAACGCAAAACAAAAGCTGTAGTTTTTTTTTATTTGTGCGATAAAGCAAACAATAAACTTGCCATATAAAGCATTCATAATTTAATTATATAGCCCCTTTTCACACACGCAAACACACACACTGGAGGAGAAAAAACAATTCTTTAGAAAATCTGAGCGTTAATTTTGTGTAATAATAAGTTGAATGCCTCCGCATATATTTCATAGAGTGTAGTTAATTTGAATACCATTTATGGGCCTAGACAAGCTCCTCGAGCGAAGCGAAACTGAGCCAAGTCATTTTATTGAATGAGCCACAAAACAATGGCAACCGAAGTTCGCTTGGCAACTCCATAAAAAACTCACCGGGCAACATGTATATGGTTATAAAAGTAAGAGTTATGTTTGTGTAACTTCTATGAAATAATAAAAAAAAAAAAATAATAAATATACTGTAAATAAAAGAGTTAATCTTTTCAAAATAAATAACTACTTACATATCATCCACATGAGATCTTGCTAAATTTGTTTTTCACTTGAGCCATATCTGGAATTGAATTCGTGAGCTCTTGTCACATTCTGCTGAAACTTTGCACTCGTGATATTATAGTCGTATATATGTATGTATATATCTCTGTGTGTGTGTGTAATGCGCGGTCATATCACAAGGTGTCCCCATATCATTTCCATGGGCATTCTTTGTATCGTATCGCCGTCACGTCAGCCCGGCTCCAGTTCCAACTCCGTTCCACGTGCTTCGGTAATCAACGCTAACCGCGAACCACTTCACGCTTTCGAGTTTTCAAAATTTCTGTAAATATTTATAAATTCATTCAACTGGCATTTATCAAGAGCCAACTCATTTCTGTGTGAGTGTGTGTGCTAATTTCGGAGCAGCCACCGAAGTTGTTCCAATTCATTAGATACATTTTGAGTGCGCTTAAATTTTGCACTAAGAGAAATATTTTAAGAATATTCATATAATCATCATGAGATATAAATATAAAATATCTATAACAAAAATTTGCACAATTCAAATGAATTTAAAAATGTCATATTCTCTTAGTAATATCAGGATTGAGATAAAAAAACGTTTTTGAAATACAAATTATACTCTTGGCTTAAGGAATTTCAACCTTGACCGAATTTGTAAACATTAATTCATGATTTTCTCAGAGTGTGGACTCTAGCATGGATCTTAGGAGGAACACGATTTTGGCGGGCTACGTCACACGGCTTTTGTTATCGCTCCAAATAGCAAAGCCAAATAGGAACAACAAGCCATAAATGTCAACAACAGACAACACGAGACAAGCGACGACAACAACAACAACAACAACAACGGCGACAAATCACATACATACATATACATACGTGCGAAATTTGTTGATTTCGAGAAAGTCACAAAGTGGCATTAAAATATTTTTATGCACATGACAGCGACGACGGGGCAACGTTGTAAATAACAAAATAATAAAATTAACAAAATTATATGCGGGGCTTAAAAGGCCCACAAAATTAAATGAAACGAAACGACGACGGGCGAGACTCGACGCATTCAAAATTAACTATAAAAATTCCTTCAAAGAGAAACAACAACAACACAAAGCTGAAAAAATATGGCAATCATCGCGTAATATTTGTTCATTGCAAAATCAATTAACAATTTCAGGCAAATTGATATTAACGAGTTCTCGCAAAAAAAAAAACCAGAAACCACAAAGCCAAGTAAATGTATTGCAACGATAGCGATTCCGATTCCAATTTCAATTTCGATACGCCAAGCACTTTGAGGTAAATACACGCACACATACATACTCATACACATACGTGTAGTTATATATGCATAAACCCTGTACATAACTCACGATTTCAGTGCGGTATGTGGAAGCAATCACGCAAATCCATAACCATAATCCACATTTTAAATGCAACAAATTTCAGAGCAAATAATCAAATCGTCAGAGCCGCATGAAGACAACAACAACAGCAACAACAACAACAACAACGACAACAAAAACTGCAACAACGACTGCTGTTAATAATAGCTAAAATGTTTTTAATTAAGTGCAAATGCCAGATTAACGATTACAAGAAAAACACGTTCCATTAAATATATATGTATATAAACGCCATGAACGTACGGCTGTTCGGCTTTCGGATTCGGATTTGGTTCCATTCCGTTTCGACTTTGGCCGCCAAGTGCGACTTTTCAGTCACAGCCAGTCACACAGTTCCAATCGCATCGTGATGTTTCCACCAATTCCAACTGAGGATCGTGTCGTAATGCTTGACGTCAGGCAATTTGATTTCATTACTCTGCCACAGTACAAACATTGAGAAACTCTGTGCTAAGACCTGATTATGTCATGCCAGCAGAGATTATGGAACATCTACACAACGGAGTTCTAGTCATTACACTCTGAACAAAAACTCAAGCCTCAAAGCAAATCAAAATTGCTTCGGTTGAGTACAAAATTTGTGCTTCTAGAATTCCCAAAAAGCAATCAATAATCAAGTTTATTTTATCTAAGATAATTTTTAATTTAATTGAAATACTACTTTATATAATTGAAAATTTAATTCGAGTTCTGTCAAGTCAATTAAATAGGGATAAGCATAGCATAAGCAATAGAGACAAAATAAATCCCAAAATGAATTATTGAGGCCAATGCGACAATTGAGAAAATGTTTTCGTGGACTTTGCTTGAGGTCAGTTGTAAACTGAAACAGCAGCTGCTCGTAACTTGGCTACATGAAAGAAATCTTAATTAACGCATAAACAATTTACGCTTATCTCGTTACGTTGTCCATGACTGAATGTATCTGTATCTGCATTTGTATAAGTATCTGTATCTGAATCTGTCTAACTGATGGCCCGTCTCTGAGTGCGGCCATCACCTTTTGTGGTCATTAAAGCGCCTTAATTTTCATTTTGTGTCTGTCTGTCTGCAAGGGCCAAATCGGTGGTTGCTATAGAAGAAGTCATTCATAAATGATTAACGTGCTTCGCCGGGCCACTGGCAACTAACCAGTCGCCGGTAACCTTCACAAAAGCAATGCCAAACGAGGGCAGTTGCCAGTTGTTGCCAGTTGGCAGCAGCAACAACAGTAACAACAGCAACAACAGCAGCAGCAGCAGAGACTTTTCCCCATTTCCCATTCGCTGCTTTATCTGCACGATTATCAAAATACAAGGAAAAACTTGATGCCAGGCCATAAAAACCAAAAACACATACATATATAAAACATTATATTTATGCCCACATGGATTCAGTTTTTTGTATTTTTGTATACTCTGTTCAGTGACTAAAGGTATATTGGTTTCTCTCTCTGTGTATTTGAATTATATAAGATCTCGTATAGCCCCAATTTTGTTTTATCTATCATATTTCTGAGAATTTTCACACAATAAAAAATCAATGTTTGGAATATGTATGTTTTTATTTATATAGTCGACATAACTAGAGTGCATTATGCTCAGGGTATAAGTGGGACGGATACGCTCGACCAAAGCACTCTCAGTTGTTTCATATGAGTGCGCGCTTAATTTGATTTTATTTCCATTTTGTTTTTTAGATATTTTTACCATGTAGTTTGTGACGCTCGGTAATTACGCTGAAAAACTCATTTGACGGCTCGCACTGTCACAATGTGTGTAATAAATCTTTCGATATGTATATAATTTGGTGCCGGCGCGGCCAACGCACAGGCCAAAATTGTATCCCATAGATACGCGGCGCTGTCCGTCTGTCAGTCGATCTGTCTGCTTGCCTGTCTCTGTCTTGGTGTACTTTGTATTTGATGCCTCCTCTCGCAACAGGCGATGTCGGCAGCGCAGCTTAGCTGGGGATTGGTTCGGATTGCTGTGGATCGGCACTCATCCCATTTCATCGCATCGCATCGTATCGCATCCCATCCCATCCCATCCGATCCCATCCCATCTCGTCTTCCATCTCGCCTCTCGACTGGTCGTTTGCCTGTTTTAAGCTGGCCGCAGGCAGCAGTCACTGCCACGGCTATTAAGAGTGCCGTATTCATTCGACTGGCTGTGCCCGGCCCTGCAATCATTACTCATCTGGGATATTTGTGCGGCTAACGGGCAAAGGCTGCATGTTGCATGCAGCATGTTGCACGCTGCTCGCTGCATGCCGCATTGTCAATGGAACAAACAAAACAATGAGCGTACAACGTGCATAAAAACTAAGTATCTGCGAGATGCGGCCTACTCAATAGCTAGCCGACTGGCAGGGGGGGCAGACACAAGATACAAGATACAAGATACATTTGAGGCACATGTGTATGTGGCACAATTTATGGCTTCCCACACAGCGCTCCGACTAGAATATGACAAGTCGTAAATGTCGCACAAATGCTCGCTCATTTGCAGCAGCTCACATATACACAGCATCAGATACAGATACATCTACTGAAAGATACTTTTGTTGCTGGCTGCTCGCATCAAATCAATAAACGAAACGAACATTGAATGACATATCGCTCAATAAACATAAATTATAATTTATTAAACCTTTGCCACGTCTTTTCATTTTCATTTTCAATTTCGTTTCAAATTCAATTCGATTCATTTGTTTATTTTCGTATCTCTCATTCTTGTATCTTCCTCTTGGGACTCCCCACTAACATTTTTCGTTTGTTTAGTTTCAAACCAAAATAACTTTCAACGCCCGCAATTTTCGGCAGCGATTACGAAAGCGAACGAAATGCAGAGATTCAAAAAGCAACAAGAGTATCAAACACGAAGATACCCTGTAAGCATACAAGCTTCTCGCATCTATAACATGTATTCGACAAATTTAAATATTCTTCACCTTCAATATAAATCACGGACTGAATATCGATATTTATCGATTTTATGATAAAGGCAAGAGTTATTATAAAAATAAAATAAAATTTCATCAGAATAATTTTCTGTTATAGAAGCGTCATTCGCCCATCATTGCATATTTTCAATCGGGTACAGGGTATATACAAAAATACGAAAATTAAAAAGCTATGATATACTATTTACGTGTTGATTTTTCATGTTTGCTCATTAAAAGACACGCCGGGCAACTATTTTAAATATTTTAATTATTCGCATATTCAAATGTTTATAACATTTCAGTTGCTGTGTGGGCGTCGCAGTCGCTGTCGCAGTCGCAGTCGACGTCGACAGCGGCCATTTTAAAGCGTTTTTAATTGCCGCCTTAGTCTGTTAATCACCGCCAGACCGACTGACGTCTGTGTTTTGGGGATTGGGAACTGAGAATGAAATTGGAATTCGGACTGGGTCTGGGGCTAGTTATTGCTGAAGCTGGGCTGATAGCACCTCGGCAGCGAGACCTTCACAACTTGCAACATCATTTGGAAAACATGAAACGGGCACAACATGAATTTGAACAATATCCCAGTCATGTGGCACTTAACGTATTTTTTGGTTTTTGTGCAGCGATTTTGAAAACACTTCACTACACAGAGAACAGAGAACAGAGAATAGAAAAGGGGAAACGGCTCGCCGAGGGGGGCGGGGCAAAGGGGCCATAAAAATGGCAGCGACGCGACGGAGAAGTCAGCGTCAAAACCATTTGAAACATGAGCCTCGTGAGTGCTGATAATACTCGAATATGTATTTATATATACATGTATATAAACGTACGTACAAAGTGTGCGGGCCGGGTTACAAAAGCATAGCGAAGGGAGGATTGACAAGTGGGGCAGGGAAGGGCAGGACGGGCAGGAGGGGAGGGGTAGTCGTCGCAAAGCCGTCGAGCATGAACAATGACAAATACGTGCGCTGATATTCCATTTCATTATTCATAGTTCGTTATTATTATGATTCTCATTATAGATGAGCGTACAGGAATAACAAGAATATTTTCAAGGAAAGAGCTGTTTTCTACGGGCTATTTATTTAGATTATTATGTACATATTTAGTTAAAGAAAGCTGTTTCCATCCAAAAACCTCAACCTTTAACCCTACCCCATCCCACAATATGTTCTATTAAATAATCATTACTAAATTTGTTGTTCAAATTAATCGTTTATTAATTTGCATTACCTTATTATTTTGTATTTATTAAGAATATCTCCTATTTGTTTATTGTTTTCTTCAAGTTTTCTTATGCATGCAGCCCAATATATTTGTTAATCATACAATAATAATCATAATATACTACAAATTAGATTGTTTATACAATAATCCTATATATATATGTATATATATAGACTTGCTTTTGTTAGGTATTTCAGTTAGTTGATAATTTACAAGAATTGGCTCAATCGAAACTTGGCTTTAAGTTTGAGAACCCGCCAGCTATATATAAATATGTGTGGGTATACTAATACTATATTGTGTATATAAATTCATGTACAATAGTTAAGCAGCTAAACGTTATAATAAATACAGTTTTTTAAGAGAAACAAATAAAAACAAAAATGCCGAAATTAAATTAAATTGTGTTTTTCCATTTTTTTTTTTAATTTAAAGTACAATGCACAATTAATCATGAATAAAACTACTATCACATTTAAATAGATGTATCTATATATGTACATATACAAAAAGAAATTACTAAAAAAAAAAATATTGAAAGCACGCTAAGCAAATGTGAAAATTTGTCGCAAATAATTTTTTAATTTAACCAATTTTTTATTTTACTTGTGTTTTTAAGCCCATATTTAAATTTTAAGTTCAAATTTGCTTTGGCTTTGGCAGCTTCGCTCTTGCTCTTTCTCTCACTATCTCTCTCTCCTCTCTTTTTCTCTCTAGCTCAGTTAAGAAAAAAATATATGGAATTCCAGTTTTCATTTAGCATATTTTCTAGTTTTATTTTCATATATATATATAGATTTATAAACGACAAAAAAAAAGTTGAAATTAATGCATATTTAAACATTAATATTCTTCACAGCAGAAATTCATAATAATTTTTAACATATATATATATTTATATATGTATATATGCATATGTATATTTAACCATACATGGTTGTTGTTTGTTTTATTTATTTTATTTTATTTATTTTTTTTTTGTTAAATCGTATTTTTCACTTTTACGCTCAATAGGTTTTTGTTAATTCAGCGCTTAAATTATTAAAGTTTTTTTTATTCATAAGTAATCGGGGTTTTACCTCACCCCTGACCGCTGCATATACTTTATATATATATATATATATCTATATGTATACACTATAATTTGTTGATGGCCTAGTTAGTTTAAGTATAAGGTTCGATCCATGCTTTCTCTCTAGTTTTTCTTTGTTTTAGGGTTTTTTTCTGCTTTTTACTGCTCGGCATAGGCGTAGTTGGTATATAGTCTAAATACTATATAGTTAGTTGCATTTTATCGTCGTCTAAATAGATATTATGTTTCTGTTGTTGTTGTTGTTATTTTGCTGTTGTTGTTGTTGTAAGTCACAATATGGTTGGCTAATTAATAGGGTATGATGTCAATTATCATGTATGTATATATATACTATATTTATGTTTATGTTAGCTCTAACTGCCAGTTAAGTGCGTCGATTACCTAACCCACAAATAAATGGAGAAAAAACACAGAAGACAACACATAATTTGTATAATTTGCGTGCGGCTCTCGATAAGTATATATCATATATACTGTATAATTTAGTTTTTCAAATTTCTGTTCTTCACGTGTGCTACTTACATAATGTCTATATGTATGTATGTATATATGTATCTGTATCTGTTTAGTATACCCTAACTGCACTTAGGCAGCACTAAGCGTTAATGCTTTTTAATTGTTTGTTTTTGGTTTTCCTTTTTTTTTCTTTTTTTCTTTTTTTTTACTAACTAGTTTTCACATTGTCATGTTTTTTGTGTTTCTGTTTTTATTATTCGCTTGTTGCCATGTGTAAAGTTTATAGTTCAAGTTTTATACGTAGGCCTTTTCGAAAGCGTTTTGACCTTCCCTCTCTCCCTCTCTCTCTCTGTCTTGCTCTCGCTCCCTCTTTCTATCTTGTCAGGCAGTTTAAGTGATTTGACTTTGGCCGAGCTTTGCAATGAGCTTTCAAATTTTACAAACTAGCAGCTAAGTATGAATAATGTTTTATTCAAGTTTGCTATTTTATTATTTTTTATTTTTCTCGACTTTGGGCCAGCCAAAAGTGCAGCTCTACAAAATTTATTTAATGCTTATTTTTTGTATGTGTATATTTATATTTTCAGGGTTTTCAGTTTAAGCAAAATGTCGCAACTTGAGGTTAGTTGGGTATTTCGAAATTCAATTAAATTTTGCATTGGGTGTCTCCATTTCTAAAACACTTTTGACATCAGCACTGACTCATATTTGGAACCGAATAAACAATCAAATAAAATTCAAAATTTCTATTTTTAATTTGCATATACATATATTTTTGGGCTTTGCTTTTGGGTATTACGGGTGAATTAATTTATGGCCAAGCTGTGTCCACATCTTAATGCGCTGCTTCCAAATTAGTCGCTATTTTAATTAATAATAAATATTATTTTTGTTTTTAATTTATTTAAAGCCGCATTAAATTGTTGAAATTGCTGCGCTTCGCGTTTCTCCCCGTACATTCTCATTCATGCATGCAAATTATGTTAATTAGTTACAGCGACTAACGATAAATTTTGTTTGTGGCTTTGCTTTTTTCTCTTCGTTATTTATTTATTTTTGCTGTATTTTACAATTTAATTAAAGCTTATTAAAAATGTCGCTTGCTAACGAAAACAAAAAACAAAAAAGGACAAAAAACAAATTCATTTTATTTGGCATAAATGCATATTTAATTGTAAATGCGGTACTTAATTTACGACTTTAATTTATACTGGAAAAAGCTTTTCAAAATCTCCTGTCACTGTTGACCAAAAAAAAAAAATAAATTATGGCTATAAATGATTAACAAATTCTGTGAAACACATAGAAAAATAAATAAGTGTATTTAAAATTTAAATGTATTATGGAGCGCGCAAATGTTTTAATTAAGTCGCAAATTATGTAGCGCTCGGATTAAGCTGACCCCAAAAACAGCCACTTGCAAAAAGACGCCAAATGAATGAATGAACGAATGAGTGAGGAAGGCAACAACACACAAAAACAAAAGCAAACACACGCGGAGTCTGGGCGTGCGACTCTCCTCGCACTCACTCACAGCCAATGCTGTTGTTCTCTCTCTCTCTCTCTCTGTTGCTCCGCTCATAAACATGAGCTTTATGACCAGCCTCAATGCGAGGCGAGGCATCCCTGTAAATGACCACACTAACCCACCCGCACTCGCACCCACACAGACATAGTTTGTTAGACCGCTTCCGCTGTCGACGTCGACGCTGTCTTTGCTATTCATTTTGCGCTCGACTTCAGTTTTTATCGCAGATTTTTTTTGGCGGCGCTTGCTGTGACTTGATATTTGTTTTTTTTCTCCTTCTCTTAGTGGACTTTGTTTAATGCGCTTTGCGTCATTTCATTTTGAACAAATTTCGTGCGTTGTTTGCTGTTTGCATTTTCAGCTTAAATTTAAAAATAACTAATCATCGAAGTGTACGTGCGTGCGCGTGAGTTTAATATGATTTTTGTGAGCATTGGGTGCCGTTTTATTTGCATGCTTTTGTTTTGTTTCAGTTTTAATGTGTATTTCGCAGGCCCATTACTGAGTTTATTAATCTCTGTTGATGACTTTTAAATAGCACCTGCTTTTCGGCCTGGGGATAGAGGGCTAGGGTGGCCAACAAAATGCATACATATGGATATTTTAATGATTGAATGTAAGTATACAAATGGAAACATGTTTTAATTAAAGTCCTATTCTCCGCTTTTTAGCCCTCGTTGATTCAAACCCGAAACAGAACTCTTTGGTAACGCACACACTCAGCGCTGAGCTCATTTCTATTTTGAAAATAAAAATTGAATAAAATGAACACTTGAATTTTCGAGTGCAGCACTTGAAGAGCTGAGCTATTATCTCTGAAGATTTGCCTTAAAAAAAAACACACATTTTTAAATAAAGTGCAGCTTTTGTTTCATTCCAGTTCAGCTAAAGCTCAAGCACCTGCACACACACACACACACACACACGCATAAGAGACATGCATTCATAGAATATGACGACAACGACCTCGCATTGAATGGGCATAAATGAAAGGGGGATAGAGACAAACAAACAAACAACAGTGGGCAACAGCTGATTTATTTTTGCGAGTTTTCAATTGATTGCAAACAAAACACTTGGTTCTGAGTCGCATTTTTCGTTTTTTTTCGTTTTTGTTGTTGTTGAATGATTGTAGTAAACTTTAATTACCGTCAATTGGCATATTGCTACGGAATTCTAATCTATGGGGGCCACCACTTTAATATGTATGTATGTATGTATGTATGTATGTATGTATGTATGTATGTATGTATGTATGTATGTACATATGTATATGAATTGAATAAATGAAAATGAATTGCAATAATTTCTCAGACCTAAATCAGCATACAAAACGAGTGTCTGTCACCGACTAAACGAGATATTTGTTCTCTTTTTGCTTTCTACGTGCATACATACTATATAACTATATAAAGCTGTTGGATAGATAAGTCCGCATGTGGTCTAAATAAGCAGTCGCGGCCAGTTCCTGTCTTGGCTCTAGTTTTGTTGTCTCGTCTTGACATGAGTTGGACCCGTTTGGATTTAGGGCAGACCAAAGTGAATCATGTGAATGGATTCGGTTTAGCCGAGTCACAAATCAAATGGTTAAACGAGTCCAGTTTTGGTCAATGGGAAACGGATGTCGTTTTCTACTTGATGCCGCGTTTTTTATATAACTTTTTTGTGAAACATTTTAATTCAGCCGTCGGGTGCTTTATTCCGGTTAAACGTTGCGTAGCAGATAAAACCTGAATAAATTGCCAGCCCTATACCAGATTTCTCCTGATATTTGCATTTGTAATCAGATAATTGAGAATTTAGCGAAGTACGTTGGATATTTTCTTGGAAATTTGTTAAATTATCAAGTTATAGGAAAATGTTTAAGCTAATGCGAATGTAATTAAATCATTGAATTTCCCACTTTATCACCTAGCCATAAAGTATATAGTCTATATACATACATATATGCCCTGTGCATACCTTGTAATCTCTGAAAACATAAAGCGCCCATTATGTGGGCTTTTTTTATAATCAACGACTTTGACTGCGACCTCCCTATTTCTACCACTGTCATCTATAAACACACATGTGTGTGTGTGTGTGCGAGGCAAAGCTTTCAGCTCTTCCATCAATGACAACAATCAATCACACTGACTGGAAGGAGCGGCAGCGTCGGCGAGGGGTAGCTGACACCTAAACCGAGGCAAAGCGCGAGGCGAGCAAGAAATCAAATTAAAGCAGCTCGCACAGTGACAACAACAACATAAGGCTCAAATAAATTAAAGCAAAAAAGAAAAGAAAAATAGACGAGAGGCGAAAACCTGTAAAAATAATCCAGCAAAGTACCGACGGCAAAAAAAAAAAAAATAAATGAAAAGAAATGAAAGAACTTCTGTAATTTCTTCGCTCTCTTCTGCGTTAGTCAAATCAATGTTAACTGCTTCTTAGTTCTCTCTCTCTCTTTCGATTCAGCCCTTCCTTCCTGCAGTTTTTCAAATTGAAAGCGCAATTGGTTTTCTTTTCGCATTATTTTGCTTCAAATTACGTCGCATAATTTGGAATACATTTTTATTTTCATTTAGTGGGTGTTGTGTATGTGTTTTCTATTTTTTTCTCTTTGTTTTATTTTGTTTCAATAATATTTCGTAACAATTCTGTTTGTCCGTTTAAGAGATTTTATTTTGTTTTTTTTCTCTTTGTATTTATATATTTTGCCTTGTTTTTTTTTTCTTGAATAGCATGGTTTTGTTTTAAATAGTAATTAAATAAGCATATGTTTAGTTTTTAGCATTTCATTTACTTGTTATTATTGTTGTTGTTGGTTTACACGCATTGTGGTTGTTTGTTGGTTTCCTTTTTTAATTTAAATTAAATTAATTACTAAAATTATTTTATAACAAATATCACTACAATAGTTTGCATTTTTTTGTTGTTTGTTTTGTTTTTTCTTTTTTTGTTTGTTTGTTGTTGATTTTTTTTTATCGAATTACTACAAATTACTTAAAAAAAAAAGTAAACTTCAATTATTCATTTCTCTTTTTGGCAACAATCTTTCAAGCAGCTATTTTAGATATAAATATGAAAAGTTTAATTCATTTACCGACCTGCCAATTGCCTGGGCCTTAACGCAAACGAAACACTTCTTTTTTTAAATTATGTATTTGATGTATGACAATGAAAAGTGGAACATGAAATTAAAAAAAAACTGAATTGTTTTTTTTACAAAAATTTCTTCGATATCACAATTGTAATTCTCTGTGGTTTTTTTGTCGCTTGCTTTCTAGTACGGTTAATCTGAAGAAGCCTTCGCTTGGAAGGGCTTCCGTTAGTTTAAGCTTAGCTCACGTACACTGCACACACACAGCAGAGCTTCTTTTATTTATTTGTTGTTTTTTTTTGTTGGGCGCATTTGCCAATACATGCTCTCCCGCTCTCTTTGTCTTTTATTGCCATACGTTTCGTTTTGTTCTATTTTCAACACCAGGCACATTGCAAGTTTACAGTAGAAAAGGAAACAGAACGGAACAGAAAAAATATAACAGGACAATTGGAACAAGTTTGTAAACTAAAACGAAATGCGATTTGCAGTTATTTTCAGTTGATTTCGTCTGCCTCTTCCTCATGGACGTTTACTTTGTAAGCGTCTGTCTCAGTTGTTTTTGCTGTTGTTGTTGCTGCTGCTCTCAGTTGTTGCTGTTGTTGTTGGATCACACGTTGTAGCAGGAGATTTGCTGCAGTTGCTGGAATGTGGGCGCTGCCGCTGCAGACGTCGCCGTCGCTGCCGCTGAGCCGAAGGGCACAAACGAGGCGGGCCCCAAATTGGCGCCGGCCGCCGCTGCTGCCGCGAGCGAGGCAGCTGCCGCCGCCGCCGCCGCGTACGGATGCATGCGGTGCTGCGTGCGCAGGTATTGGCGGTACTTGCCGCTCAGCTTGTCCGTTGCCGCCGCGGCAGGCGGCAGCCGGTGCAGGGGCGTGGCCTCAGGACCGGCCTGATAGTTGCTGGGAACTGTCGCCATCGGCGACCGGTCGATCAGCAGCGCTGCCGCCGCAGCCGCCGCCGTTGCGTCCCAGGGCGCGACGGGAGGCGGCAGGCAGTGCGGCTGCTGCGACGGATGCTTGGCGGCATAGCTGCTGCTGCTGCCGCCGCCGCTGCCCGAAATTAAAGCGTCGCGCTTGCCAGCGGCGGCGTTGGCGGAGGAGGAGGCGACGACGGCGGCGGCTGCGCTGCTGCTGCTTTTTGTTGAATAAAGCTGCATTTGCTGCTGGTGTTGTGGATGTTGTTGGTGTGTATGTGTGTGCTGATGTGGGTGAGTGTGTGTGTGCTGCTGCTGTTGCTGCTGTTGTTGTTGCTGCTGGTGTGGCGTCAGCGCAGCGGCCAATTGTTCCCATTGACCCGACGCCGACGTCGCTGCTGCTGAGGATGCTGCTGCGTGACTTTGGCTTTGGCT
Source organism: Drosophila nigromelanica (assembly GCA_004149465.1). NCBI lineage: Eukaryota > Metazoa > Arthropoda > Insecta > Diptera > Drosophilidae > Drosophila > Drosophila nigromelanica. The sequence continues at coordinate 20,144 of SCDS01000722.1, forward strand.
TTGACGACTTTGGTTGCGATGTTGCTGTTGTTGCTGTCGCAGTTGCTGCTGCTGTTGCTGCACTGGAACTGGAACTGGATACAGCGCCTGCTGCGACATCTGCGACATTTGCTGCTGCTGCTGGCGCAGTTGCTGCTGATACGCCGCCTGCCGCTGTTGTTGTTGCTGCTGCTGCTGCTGTTGTTGTTGTTGCTGCTGCTGCTGTTGCTGCTGCTGTATTTGTGTTTTGCGTCGCGCTGCGCTGCTGCTGGGCGCCGCTGCCACCGTCGCGCCGCCGCCCAACGCCGCTGCGCTGCTGACAGCGCTGCTGACCGCGTTGCGCGCACTCGCCGTCGCCGTCGCCTGCATGTTGTTGACGAAGGGGCTGCGGCGCTGCGACTCCATTTTGCGGAAGTAGCAGGGATGGATCATCAGCAACGGCTCCACGCGCTGCCCGGCGGGCGGCTTTGGCTGGTTGGGCAGCTCGTACTCGACGCTGCAGTCGACGTGCAGCGGAATGCTGTAGTCCTTGTTGCCGTTATTGTTGCTGGTGTTGTTGCAGGTGTTGCTGTTGCCGCTTGTGTTGCTGCCAGCAGTTGCTGCTGCTGCTGCTGTGTTGTTGCTGCTGCTGCTGTGCTTGCTGGCAGCGGCGAGCTGCGTTGTTTTGTTGTTGGCGGGTGGATGCTGCTGCTGCTGGCGTTGTTGCTGCAGCAACTGTTGTTGATGTGCCGCAACTGCAGCATGATACATGTGTTGTTGTTGCTGCTGTTGCTGTTGCTGCTGCTGATGATGGTGTTGCTGCTGCTGCTGTTGCTGCTGCTGCAACTGTTGTTGTTGCTGCTGCTGTTGCTGCTGCTGCAGCGCTGCCGACATGCTGTGCGAGAGCGAGAGGGAGGACATGGAGGACATGTCGTAATTGGCGTAGCACGCAGCCATCGTCATTGTTGTTGTTGTTGTTTGTTTTTTGCAACACAAGATTTAAAGCTTTTCTTTTTCTTTATTTCTTACGCTCTTGAATATTTTTAGAATTTCATTTTAATAAGAGCTTTTTTGTTTTCTTTCGTTCACTTCACTTCTTTTTTTCTTTTTTTGCTTTTGACTTTGACAAATTATTGGCACTGGTAATCCAAAGAGTGTGAGAGACAGCTGTTAACTGTAATTAAAGCTGCTGTTAATCCGTTTGAATGCGTGTGTTTGTTGTGTGTGTTTCTATGTGTGTGTAAGAGGAACCTTAATCCATATGTTGCTGCTGCTTGTTGTTTTTGGAATTTGCTTTCGGTTTTGTTTTGTTGTTGTTCTGTTGCTTAGTCGCACCCGTAATTCAATTGTTTTGCATTTATTGTATTGTTTAATCAGTCTTTTTATTTTGTTGTATTCATTTGTAACTATTTTAGCTGCAAATTGAGTTTTTGTGTTTTGCTTTTTTTGTTATTAGTTCAGTCTTTTTTTTATAATGCAAATACACGCGTTTGGTTTAGTTTGTTTTTTCCATACAATATCGACAGGCGGAGATTTGCTCGAACACGACCGTTCACGTTGAGCAGCGCAAGCGAAATGAAACGAGCACTAAATGTTGTCAATTTTTTGTAATTTTCCGCATTCAGCACGAAGAGAGTCGAGCGCTGAATTGACGCGTTTCGCTGAATTGAGAGAGAGAGAGTGGGGGAGAGCGCACAATAACAGCTGTTTCGCGACGTTAAAGACGTTTGTTTGTTGTTATTATCGCTTAATTTTTTTATATTTCCCTCAATGTTCAGCTATGTTTTGCACATATTTGGCTCACTTTGTCGACACTTTATTACATTAATGTTTTCCAGCTGCTGCTTTTAAATGTTTGTCAGTTGCCAAGTATTTGCCGTTAATTTTTGCAATTTTTTTTTGTTACGTTTTCGCAACCGTCTGTCTACACGCGTCAAGCTCTCTTAAGCGACTGTCGCTGGAAGTGCGGCCCTTTTTCTGGTCAGCGTTTTACCTGCTGATTTGCTATAGCAGCCGCACAGCTGATTGCCGACTGGGCCATGACGTCGACGCGTATTCAGCGCACACTCGCACACATATACACATGCACACAAATGCTTTGTTGTCGTGGCTGTAAACGCTTAAGCCAATTGCATTCAGTGGCTGAAACTGAACTGAAACACATGCCGCATCACATGTTGGCTCTCTCACTCTATCTCTCTCTTGTGTTGGTGTCGCTTACAAATTCAGCCATATAATAGCCACGGCGGCCATCTTTACAACTGCTTTCGTGTGCTGTGCGAGAGAGCGACGTCGCTGCCGCTGCCGCTGCCTTTTTATTTTGTAATCATATTTCTGCTGGCGTTCTCGCTCTTTTAAGTGTGTGTTTTTTAGCGTTGCCCTGCTTTAATTTTTATGATTTCTTTTATGGCCTCCGTCTCCGAGCAGTTTCGGTTTTATGCGCTGCTTTGATCATTCATATGCCCCAAACTGTTCTTTGCTGCCATTAAATACCTCTGACAGAAAATGCAGCACACGTACGTATGTACATACACACATACATACATTCACGCTTGCTCCCGTTTCCTTAATTGCATCCTCTATTCTTATGTCTTGGTTTCTATGCTCTAACTCCTGTCCGCATGCATTGCCAAGCTTTTGCTTTTGCTTTAGAAATTTGACTGCAATTTGCTGACATCTCTCACATCTTTCGTCTTGCTCTGCCGTGTCTTCTCCTTCTCGTGCACATATGTACATAGGTGCGGCACTAAGCCGAAATCCCAAAAAGAAAGAAAACAACAGCTGCCCTGTTACAGCAAATACAACAAAAGCAACTAAAGCAAAATTCAAACTAAGCCACACGGAAACTGCGCAATGAGCACAACATTTTCAGTGCAAAAGCCAGCAAATAATACACACCAAAAGAGATTATGTGCCCTCTCCCTCTAACAGCCGCTGGTGCAAAAAAACGAACAAAGCATAAGAAGCGACAGCAGCAGAAGCAACAACAGTAACGAGCCAGCATTAAACTTAAATGTTGCAGACATTTCTGCACTAAAAACTAAGCAATTTAAGTCAGCGCCTGCCGCCGCCCCTCTCGCCCAGAAACTCCGTCATCATCATCGACAACAACAATAATAACAACAGCTACGTCGTCTACAAGCACACATACGACACTAATACCAGCTTGTACGGAGCGGCACACACACACTCGCACAGACGACGATTACACACATTGTAATAAATAAGGAAGGTCGTTGCCATAGCAGCAGCCGCCGTTGGCGTCGTCGTCGTTGTTGTTGGTTTTTTTTTTCATTTTATATTTTCTACCTTTGGTTGTTGTTGTTAGTACTGCTGCTGAGCGTGAGAATTCAGCACTTGAAGCTAAACGCTCTCTTTCGCTCGTGTGTCTGCTCTTCTGCTCTGCGCTCATTCAGCACCGTTGATAACAAATCAGCTGTTTCGTGAAATACGTACACATACATACAAATCAACAATACAATTTACGAGCGTCCGAGTACTATTCGAAAATGGGGAGGTGTGTCTGTGTCCGTATATCGTTATGGTTGCTAGTGTGTGTGTGTGTGACTGTCTGGATATGTGGCTGTGTGTGAAGCTTTGTGCATTTGGCGTGCCCATTATATGTAGTTGCCAGTGTTGTTGTTGTTGTTTTCGAAGCATATGTTTGTTTGCGTTTTTGTTGTTGTTATTTGCTGACTGCCCGCTTGCGTGCTCAACGCCAAGTCGGCCGCATTACAGTTGATTATGGGGGAGGGGGCTCCAATTTTTAAATTACCAAACTGCTCAAATTAAAGAAAAAGGTACGGAATGGGACGGAACGGGACGACCGCAAGGTAAAGAGAGGCAGGAAATTGCTCAAGAAAATAAGGTATGGGCAAATTGAATCAACAGTAATTAGCTTAGGCGCTGAACAGAATGGACACGAACACACACGCACACACGTGCACTTGCATGTGTGTAAAATATGCAGTTTTCCTTACGATTAAGATGCTTCTAATCAAGAGGAAAGCAAAATTTTGATTTCAAAATTAAGTTGTACTACAAAATCTTCAAGAAGTGAAGAAATCGCTTAGGCAAATAAAAAAATGTTTAACAAATATCTAGTAATTATTTGAGTTGTTAATTAATAAATCAATTCATTTGTATATAATGAACATTATTATTATTTACGGTTATCTACATACATATGTATGTATGTATGTACATATCTTTGTACACATCTAACTAAAAAGTATCGTGCAATTTTGGACTCACCCTCTCTTCAGCTGCTGTTCGCTCATTAAACCCAGCTCACATTTTCAGATTTCCTGCAGACATTCTAATCGTGCTTTGTCATCGCTTTTGATAAAAAGTTAGTTCGGGCCGTAGCCAGCATATCCTCATCATCATCAACAATATCCATAACTTGGCTTGCCTTTCTACTTTGGCTCCAGGTTCCCGCATCCTTCATATGAGCCCAAGCGAAACCTGTTTGCATTATTAAGTAACAGCTCAGCTCCGCTCGACTCGGCTCGGCTCAGTTTAGCAGAGTTGAAAGAACGAACCGGTTCGATTCGTGGCTTCCTGTAATGCGCATTCTAAGAACTAAAAAAAAAGAAACAAAAGAAGCAGAAAAAAGATGCATGAAACTTTCGTTTTTTATTTTCACAAGCCTCAACATCGTTCTCGTAGTTGTTGTGGCTGTTGTTTTGTTCTTCGTGTTTCGCTATCTCCGTCTCTCTCTTGCTATCTCTGTGGTCCGCTTGTGTCTGGTTGCCTGGGCCGCTTGTTAATTCGAAAATCTGTGCTAAAATCGTAAATTTTTAGCTGGCACTGGAACTGGCACCGCTGGCACTCAGGGGAGCGGCTCAGACCCTGTAACTGCGTCCCTGCGTCCCGCTGCCCCTCGGCAGGTAAACTAATCCGCTTGCCATGGTCATGCCGATGACTCGCCTATTTGTTCTCAGTTTCTGTTGTTTGTTTTGTGTGCCGTTCCACGTATTCTTGGCCTGGGCCTAGCTTGTGTTATCTTTTCTTATTTAATTTTTTTTTTTTGGCTGCCATTGCGCCTTCTAATCTTTCCAGCAATATCATCACGAGCCCGCCACTTCCAGACCCTCTCTTTTCCATGCTCTCATTGTGCTGCCCTCTCCCACTCTAACTGCAGTGTAACTCTCAGCTTTTGCGTGCCAAGCTTTAGTTGGCAATTGCTGTCTCCTTCTCGCCGCCTCATTAATTCGTCTCTTCCAGCCTGCGCTTAAAACCGTTGATTGATGCGTTTCCCATTCGGAATTTATGCCATGCACTATTTGGGCAAGCGAGCGAGCGCTAAGCAATTCATTTTTCAAGGCACACACATACAGAGAGAGAGAGAGATAGCCCCCCTCCAGCTGCGCGATCAGCAGCCGAGATCGAAGCGTGCGACGAAGAACAAAACAACAGCAACAACAATCTTGGAGTAGTCTCGAACACAACTCCAGTTGGAGTTCGGCGTTCGTCTCGGACACGACGCGACGCGACGTCGAATGCATCTAAATTGCTAAATACCTTTTTATGGTTAGTGCTGCGAGTTGCCTGCATCAATTTAACATTTTAAAAATGTATCTTTGTATCTTGGTGTGGGCTTCGCAGAAGTCGTACCATAGTTGTTGCTGCTGCCAAGCAGCCTGCCTGCCTGACTGCCTGCCTATAATGTATGGCATACTGTATACATTGGATCGGTTTGGGCACAGCTCCTTACTGATTCATCATGGCCATTTTTGTGGATTGCTGATTGCTGGGCACACATTGGCATCTTTTTAATAGCCCCCACAGGCCCATCGGGAATTATTCATTTTCATTGTATTCGCATTCGCATTCGCCCGATCGAGTTATAAACAATTTCAGTTATTTCTTAGTCCTTCTCTCTCTCTCTCTCTTTTTTCTTTTGTGTTCGACTTTAAGTTATGCAACTAATTGTCAGGCATGCGAGCTATTTAGCTCCCAAAACATAAACAGTGCACGGCTCCCCTGCCACCCTTGACCCTGGCCAGTGTCAGCTGTCAAATGCATAATTAAACTGCCCTTCGACGGACCAATCAAAAAAGGCGCAAACGGCTCCCCAGAAATTGCAGTTATAATACAGTGGGATCTCGATAAATGCAACCGCTTTATTGTGCGCTCTGTTTACTAAAATTGATGTTTATTCATTTTATTAAACTATAATAATATAGAGCATTTTTATTTTAGAGCATTCCTTACTGGACAGTTCTTGTATCGAGCAATTACTGTACTTCATAACTGCCTGAATATTTTTCAGTGTGGTTAGGTTTTTTTTGTTGTTCACATTTATTGCAAATGCTATTAAATGAATTCCATTGAAATACTTTTGAGAAGAAACCGTTTTGGAATGTCGTTGGGTTCGTTTATATCTTTTTTTTTCCTTCACAAAAAAAAATTGACCATGACATGAAATTATAGTTATAGCTCTGGTTATTTGTGGAATTTTGTTTATATCCAAATAATTATGTATACAGAAAGAGAACACGAACAAACGATAATATTCTGTCTTCAATGATATATTAGACTCTATATCTTTCTTATTTTTTCTTAGTTTATAATAATATCGTTTGGAGTTCGAATTGACGGCTGATCATTTGATCAGTGTTTCTTTGCAAGACCCCCGGGACACTCCCTAGAAAAGTCGACGGCACGCACAGCTGAGCCGAATAAAAAGCGCAATAAAAAAGTTACCTCAGAGCCCCTCCGGCGGTCATAAAGATAAAATAGAAGCCCAGCGCATATATTTAAAATAATTTCAAAATAATAACAGAGCAGACGGACGGACGCACAGACGTACGGACAGTCAGACAGGCAATCATTTGCGTTCATTTTACAGCAAGTATTCTACAAAGGAAAAAATTGTAGAAGCAAAGGTCTATAAAATGCTGGCGGCCCTATATCGTTGTTGTCTAAAGAGCACGAGCCCAATTAGCGGACTTTGTTTAAGGTAGTTTCGGTTGCTTTCAAGTTTCAATTGTGCTTGGAAGATGCACAGATACTTTTTAACCAGATACTTTACACAACAAAAATACTTTTAACATTGTGTCTGCAATTTCCAATTGCAGTTATTATCTGGTAAAAATGTGTGGAAAGGGCATATAAACCACAACAAGAACCCTCCAAAACTGTCACTTGCACGAGGAAAAGGAATAAGAGGGAGAGAGGGGGTTATAAAAAATGCCAACTGGTAAATGGGACATGGGAAATGGGGGCTTTTAGCGCTAAACGTTTTTTTTTGTTGTTGTCTTATTTATACCCTGCAGAGGATATAATACTTATAGCATAAAAAATGTAACATGTTAAGGAACATAACTTCGAGGCGATAAGGTATATATAATCTTGATATTTATCAAGTGATTGTAAGGCTATTTTGGTAAAACTTGCCAGGAAATAATTTATAAGGAAAATCTTATCAGTTTTTGTATTTAAAACCTCTTTGTTTCTTAAGAGTCCTATAGAAAAACTATTTTCGAAATTGAGTTTTTGTATTATAAAGCAGTTTTGTTGTGGATAATTGTTGATAATTGTTGATATATGTCTGGAAGGGTATTCAATCTTCGGCATCGCAGCGATCAATGTACTCCCTTTTGCTTTTGGTATTCTCTTTTTGTTGTTGTTGTTGTTGTTGTTGTTTTTGAGTGCGTTATTTAGTGGCCCTGTTGTTGGTGCGGGCGCAATATTTTATACAAATTGTTGGCCGCCTGCTCGTTATAAGGGTCGCACCTGCCCCCGAGGGAGACACACACACACATGCGAGAAAGCTCTGCTTAAAAGTTGGCACACACACACACACATAGACAGCACGTATCCAAGGGATTAAGGCGTTGTGCATTCGGTGCGCGGCTGTCACGTTATAATTTAGCATAAATTGTCCAAGCTGTCGAGATTAATGTATCTAATGACCTGATTTGCTGATTTACAGTAATTTCCAGCTTATAGACAGGCACACACACACACACACACACACACACACATGACCGCTCTACCTGCAGATATGAGCACTTTTTGTTTGCCAGGCATTTCCAGGAAGTGTGCACAAGATACACAAAAAGATACGACCACGACTAGTCCGAGTCCGAGTCCAAGTCCGAGTCCCGGTCAGGGTCTGTTCGCAATGGACAAACACAAATCTTTATGAGCCTCGCCGGCGGAAATGAATTTGCAGTCATTAATCATGCGTCCAATAGGATTTGCACCCACACCTCCCCTGCACTTTTATGACGCTAGCTGCCCTCGGTTGGCAGTTGGTTTTTTGTCGGCACTCGGTTTCAGCACTGGGGGAAAATGTGTGAGCTCCACATAAAAGAAACTAATGTGCTTGTTTGTTTGTTTTTTTTTAGTAATATTTGTTTTTTTTAGTAATATTAAGGATTTAAAGAATATTCTATATTTATATTCGATCAATTTCTTAATCTAAGCGTATTATTTATATTCAAACTTAATTCAACCATCAGCAAGAACAAAATTCGTTTTGGTATGTGTGTTATCACACAGTTTTCACTGTACCGACTCTCGGAAAGGGTTCTTAAACCCATCAGCTGTGGATTGGCATTCATTTGCGCCCCTTTCAATCGTGCCCCAATTCTGTTTTCGAATCTAATTCAGATTCCTTTTGCGCAGCACTTGAGACGCATCAATCGAATAATAACAACAACAACAACAACAACAACAGCATTGAATAGCAATGCGAGCGATAATTTTCTACACCCAGCTGCCTGGAATATCCTGCATTTATTTAGGTTGAAAGGCCACCCTTATGCCCGCATACCCTTACCTACACTGTAAATTAAACCCTTGAGTGCGATATTGCGGCTCAAGTGCGAAACCAACGAGCCTCAAGCTCTAGTTTCGTCTGCTTCTTTTTATATTTCATTGTCCTTTTTAGCCAAAACGGAAATAAAGCATAAAAGTTACTTCTGGATGCTTAATGATAAAGCTAAAGTACGTGTATATACATACAGCTGTGTTCATTGAAATAGCAGTGCAACAGAAGATCAAATATATAAGGATTTTTTTTCATAATCCTTTTCGGTAGATGATCTCTT
>SCDS01000723.1:0-66292 GCA_004149465.1 Drosophila nigromelanica
ACAAATAAAAACCATGTTTAAATCAATTTATTTTTAATTTTTTGCAATTTTTAATAAATTAAATAAATAATATTTCCATTAATTTGCTTGATTTTTTGGTCGATTTCTGTAGGAAAAATGATCAGAGGAAAGGAAAATGCATAGTGGAAAAGCAAAGCAGTAAAGTTTCGACAAAGTTGAATCGAGGAAATGGCAACGATAGAGAGAGAGAGAGAAACAGTGTGAGAGAGCGAGAGTGGAGTATGTCAGTTAATAGAATGGCTAAAAGTCGTGCACTTAAACTTAAAACTAATTATGGCCTAGGCATGTTCCGGTTCCATTTGGTCTGCTTACTCCAAGTGCCACGCCCACCTGCGAAAACAGGCGCTGTGGCACTCAGTTCCTTGGTATGTACATTAACAGCGACAGTGCGATCTATGATCTAAGAGGAGGAGCTGTAGCTGGACGAGGTGCCCGATGAGGAACCGGACGACGAGCCCGCGCTGTACGAGGAGGAGCTGCTGCTGGGATGGTATGAGCTATAGGCCAGATTCTGTGAGTCCCAACGCGCATATGGGCCACCGCTCATGGGCTCCCAGCTGCTGGGATCGTACGAGGAGGGCGTGCTGCTGGGCACGCCGTATTCGGCTGCTGGCATGGGAGCTGGCATGGGCACCATGTTCATCTTCATGCCGCCCAACTTTTGGATCAGATTGTAGATGAGGAAGCCGAGCACCAGCTTAATGGCAATCTTGGACAGGATCAATGCCTTGGTGGCCTTCAGACTGACCAGAGCCAGCAGAATGGGCATGACAATCTTCAGCTTCAACTTCATGAGCAGCAACAGGGGCAGGAAGAGCTTGTCCTTGTTCTTCTTCTCAGCGCGGCCTGCAGATTGAGAATGAGAGTAAAGACAACAAATCTAGCGATTCGCATGGGGTGACAGAGGCGGACGCACCTTCCTCCTTGGGCAGTTCCAAGTCGAAACCGCGATCCGCACGATAGGTCATCACGGAGCTGGCAAAGAAGGTCTCCGGCAGTTGGACGCGCACCTCGTTGGTGCGGAGAATGCGTGCGACACGATCCACAATCACCTTATCGATGACATCATCATCGAAGGCACGACCGCTGACCTCCTCCTCGACATTGGCCACGGTGTCCAGATAGGTGAGCACCTTCTCCTTCAGACAATGCATGGCATTGGCATGGAAGCACTTATCCACAATGGTCGAGATCAGCTCTTCGGAGCTGTGGATGCGCGGCGTGACCGCATTATCAATGGCAGCACCCTGAACAGACGCCGCCAGCAGCAGCAAACAACCGAACGCGACGAAGGATGTGAAACGGTGAGCCATTGCTTTAAGTTAGTTATCAGATCAGATCAGATAATTGATATCCACTTGCTATATATATGTATATACACTACCAGAGCGCGTAGTGTTTACTGCGATGCCGTTGCGACGACAATGTTGAACAATTGTGCGAGTACCGACGATTTTATACTGCCGCTCCTAAGGGCCTTAAAAATGAGACCTCGTGGAGGCGGTAACCAGTAGCCAGTTAGCCACTGCATTCAAAAGTTTTTGGAGCGCACAACAAATATGTTATTTTTGGACAGCTACGAAAGCCGTTGCCGAACCTTAGCCAACTCTTCGGAGTGTCACAAAGTTTTTCACCAAAACGCTGTTGGATCGGCTTTTTGATATCTGGGTTGACCGGCTGACTCCCTAGTCACTTGCAAGCTTTCTCGCTTTCCATATCGGCAGCACACCCCCGCTCAAGCGGCCCCCAACCCCACCCGCTCCGCGCTCGTCATCGCGACCATTGGTCAAAGTTGCATTATCGACGGCCGATGAAAATAATTTTTGTTCGGCCAATTAGTATGCGAGCCCTCAACTCTTACGCGATGACAAGAAAGCCAAGGCAGACCCAAGACGGACCCACTGACAGACCCGGGTCCAGGGCACGTACATTTTTCAGCGTATTGTGTCAAATTTCGATACAAGAAATCAGTACGGAACTCGTCTACGCTTTGGTATTGGCCATTTGGCCATTGCTACGTATTAGGCCATTTGTGTTTCGTATATGCGGAACTCTGCGTACGGTTTCGCTGCGAATTCAGTTATTATTATTTTGTTTGTTTCTGGGGATTACGAAATAGATTATAGCTGCCGCCTGTGACATTTTTCGATTGACACGTTTCCGTCGAGAGGGGGCTTATTATATGTCAGACGATGTTTCGCAGCCTTCGAATGTGGGTCAATTAAAGTGTGGAAAGCAGGAAATTATTACTATTTAAAAATCATCAAATCATATTTTGACATTTCTGAACAATTCCATAAAATACATTTTTATTTTCGCTTAAAAGATGTATTGATTTTAAATCTATATTTGAATTTTTCAAAAAACAGTTAACAGTTTACGAAATAGTCACAAAAATGCATGGTTCAAATATCAAAATGAAAATGCTTTACAATAGGAGAGACGTAGTGTATAGGAAGAAATATTATATTAACAAACTTTTATTTTAATAGCGTATATGTAAAAGCAATATTATATGTATAAATAATACTAAGATAAATCAATGGAAATCGGATCGAAAATTAGTTTCTGTAAATATAAACATACATAAACTACATAAAATATTATAAAAAATATAGCAGTACATATTATACATTTTACCTATTTTGAAAAAAATAATGTTTGAATAGTGTTTAAAAAAAGCACAAATACTATTTTCAGGGTGTGTTTCTAAGTATGTCATAAAAAAGAAGCAATTGGAATGTGAAATTAAATATGAATCGAGTGAGCAGCATAAATAAGACTTATTTTTTATGCTGTGTATGGGCTAAAAAATGTTGAATTTTGAAAGTCATTTAAAATTCCATAAATGCAGTCCGCTTTTTATGATGTACGATAATCGGTTTAAAATCTACACCCTTTTCTCTAAAACCTATATCAAAAACTTATCTGCGAAATAAGCCAAAATAACGAATCAAATAAAACACAGACATGTAACAACACAATCGTAGATTATCTAACTGAATAATGGTGAATAATGCAACAGGTATCGTTTGTCAACATCACACGATCTGTTATCACTCAATAAAAGAAATTTTCAACGTCTTTAAGTTTATTTATTTCACAAGCGCCACACTTTGGCCGATTCGTGCCAAAATTAATAAAAACCAGTTGAAAAAGAGATAAATAAAAACCGTTAACATGCAATCAATTTCCATATGCTCGTGCGGCTGTGCAACGTCCTACGGAATGTCAAATTGTTATGAAAGCAACCCGGCGTTGAGGCCAGTCGCCAACTGTCCCACGGCTGCAAAAACATCCTCCCCCCCTTTTTTCACAAAAATATTGTCTCTTGAATTTCGGAAGCTTTTTCACTTGTGCAGCATGTTGGTCAGGCTGCTCGACAATTCGGTTTATTGGCCATAAGAATGCGTATGGACCAAGTGTTTGGCCTTTTTTTTGTCCCTCAAATGAAATTTAAATGCGCTCATATGTGTGGAAATTGGCTAAACAAGAATTTTAGGGTAGAGTGGGAATATTTTTAGGGTCTGAGTGTGTTCATTTATGGTTCAGCGCATGTTGTTGGCCAGCTAAAAACGGCTCCTTAGCGGCCAGAATATTTTAAAGACTTTCACTTTCGACGCGTGGCGACAGCGACAGCAAAACTTTCGCGCAAGTGAAAAGCACAAACTTAAAAATTAAAATTAACAGGCATTTCAATCGACCAACCCAGCGCATTTGACTGGAATTATTAATTGGCTGTCTTGCGCTAAAGAATTTAAGCCACTTGACTATGGCTAATTAGGACGCCAGTTGTTTGGCTCATGCATAATTGAGGTGCCGTGAAAATGGACTTGACTTGGGTAGTTAATTAAAGCCCGGCCACTAATTTAATATAATTTTCTTTTAATTTTAAGGTATTTATTTTGTAGATTTATTTTGTTGATTTATTTTGTTTGTTTTGTTTTTTCTCTATTTTTTTCTTCAATAAATAATAAATAAATAGTTATTATAAATAGGGTCTTAAGAATGCGGCGCAGTCCTGCGCTCAGTTTTTGTGTGCTTGGGGCTTAAGCGAAGGAAATCACAAAAATAACAACTTTAAACAAATAACAAAATTTTTGTGACGTGCTCGCAAACCAATTTTTATGTGGCTTCAGCTGGTGATTTTGATCTTAGGCATAGGCCTGATAGGCCAGCTCATGTGCCAATTGAGGCTGGGGCTGCTCCACGACGGGCGCGGGCACCGCGGCGCCAAAGCTGCGACCATCCCAAGGTCCATGGGCGGTGATGTGTGCGGTATGATGATGGTCATGGGCAATCTGTGGGAAATAACGCAACAAATATGTGACTTAAGATATGAACTACTCTCTCCGATTCAAGCTAAATTGATGGCATATTTGGGTTTGGCTTTTAGTAGGTGCTTTTTAGGGGGTTGACTTTGTGGTTGGGGGGCGAGGGTTTTGGACTCGGGTTTCGTACACAAAACTTACCCAGCGCGCGCGCCCCTTTTTGGTAAGGGATGAACTATACATACGTGATATGTGAATGCAATTATAAAATAATTGTTAGAATTTTACCCGTCGCCCTCTCTCTCTCTCTCTCTCTCTCTTTCTCTCCCTCTCTCACTCACAACTGACTAACTCTCGCACTCACTAATTACCACAGCCCGCGAATGCCTAAAAGACAATAGAGATGCGGTTTTAATAGCTGATCGCTCTTACCTTTTTGCATAATTGGAAAATGGCCAAACCAACCGAGACAATAAAGGAGAAGAAGCCGAGGGCGAGCGCATTAAACGCCTTAATCTTCAGTATGCCAATGGCCATGGGTATAACGGTGATGGCCTTCAGCAGAATGAGCACCAAAATGGGCATGGCCAGCTTGCGTAGACGATGCTTCTTGCCTAAACGGAGGTGGAGGAACAGCGGGTGGGATGCAATGGGTTAGCTAAGGTGCTCTCTGGGTTCGCTTGTTAAAAACCCACCCTTCTTGAAGATGTTGCCCTTCTTACCCCTGGCCTCGATGTCGGCAGCATTGTCATTGTTTAGCTGCAGGTTCAAGCTCAGCTCGTCGTTGGCCAGATTGCGTGCCGAGACGGTGATCTTGGCATCGGCCAAAGGTAGATTCATGCTAACATCGTGTCCCCGCATGTAGTTCTCGATGGCATCCAGGAAGCCATCGCTTGTGCTGGCGCGTGCCTCGCTCACTGGCGCCACCTGTTGGCCATTTGTGCGCACCTCCAGATTGGATAGCTGTAAGCAAACGCAGATATTTAGCAGGGATTTAGCTTGGATATGGCTTTTAGCCATTTAGCTGGTGTCAGCTCACCGTGTAGCTGTCTTTGCTCATCACACTGTCCACGAAGCGCATGGCGCGCTCTTTGATGCACGCCATTGAATCTTGGCCGGTGGCGCATTTGGTTTGCTCCTCGGCTATCAAATGCTGCAGTTGCGGCGTGGTGGTGGCGCCCTCTATCGCAGCCGCCTGCAGGGCTGCAATGCCCACAACCAGAAGGAGCAATTTGGCCATTTTTGTGATTGATTGTGCTTTTGGTATTGTCTTTTTAGCTGGGCACACACAACTCGCCTCAATGCTGGCACAATTGAGTTTAATAATCGTTTTTCTATTGTTCACGATTTTTATACTCCCCCAATGTTTTTAACGGCGCTTCGACTGACACTCGGGCCCCCGCTCGGGTTGCTGTTGGCGTACGCAAAGCGGCCCAGACCAGCAACAACAACCACAGCACGCAAAAAGCAACATGGCGGAGGAAGACATAAATGAAGCAGACACCGAAAGAGGCAGAGCCCACACACTGCATTGTTGTTGCTTACTTACTTTGTAGCTGTTGCTGCTGCTGTTGTTGGTCAATGCCGCTTAACAGCTTCGTGGCAGCGCGTGTGCGTGCCTAGGCACCACGTGTCGTATACTTAATGCGGTTTTATTTCGTACGCGTGCCGGCTTTGTCTGCGCCAACGCTGCGTTTCTTTTGGTTAACTTTACTTTGATATTAAATGCATTTTCCTGCTGGAATTTAAAAGGCCTGGGGCGCCAAATTGAATCAAATATAGCCTGAGGAAATTGTTGAATGAAAACCCAAAAAAAGCGCGGCAAATGTTATCAGGCCCCATTTAAGTTATGTCTTGGATAGTTAAATAGTTTTTGAATAGCATATTTTTCCATCTTTAAAGGGTAACACATAGAGTTAGGGTAAGAGAAAGTGACAATAGAGAGAGGGAGTGAGTGCTATGAAACGCATTATAATCTATGAAAATCATTTGATATGAATAGAATATTAAAATTTCTGTATCTTCAAATCTAGATTATATCTATATACATATTTATATACATTTATAACATAATTTACTTGCCGAATATAATCGTATTAAAAAATTAAAACAGTTGCTTATATAACAAATTAGTGCTGAGCTATATATATATTTAAATAATAGTTAAATAGTGCATTATGAGAAAGCGACTTCTCCTTGTAAAATTTTTTTTATTCTAATTTTGTGTAATTAAGTGTTAATAAATAAATAAAAATTATAATATCTTATATCATATAAACTATCATTTGATAGATAATAAAAAACTAACTGATAGTTGATAGCATGACCTCTGCTATAGCTTTGTAGAGTATATATAACACCATCTTAAGTTAAAGAATTGTACTCTCAGTTTAAAAATATTATAAAGTTATAAAGTTCAAAATAATTACTTTTATGATTATTTTTAATATTTATGATATCGTTTACTTGACATAATCTGATATACCCAAAGTGCGTGTAGAAAATACGTGATGGGTTTCTGATGAGAAAAACGTCGTTATATGTTATGCATGTATGCATAAAACCGGATATGAAATTCAGGAAAATAAAATAATATATATATTTATATGATATATTCTATATATTTATTTATAATAATATTTACTTTGACAAGAAAATTTTTCTTATGCGAGGACTATTCTATTATAAATCTTCGGAAGAAGAAGGTCCCAAATTTGGGGCTCGTCGCATAATATTCTCTGTTAATTTATGGGGTATACAAATTCATATTCGCTGTCTAATACCAAATTAAGTTTTCTATGATCAATTTGCTAGTAAAAATACGCCTGAAGTCAAAGTCATTTGAGAGCACTATTTGAGCTAGCTACAATGAAATTTGCTTACAACAACCAGATGTGGCAAGCAGATATCTAGGCAACACTTTTATTAAAACGGCTCGCAGCTCATAAGCCGTTCAATGGTTGCTAAAAACTAGCCATAATATGAGTGCAACGCATATTTTATACGGCAATTGTGCAAGTGGCTGCGCTTGGGCAATTAACGCACTGAAAAATCATAATTAATAATTGGGGAGCTGAGTTAGCTCAACGACCAAATTGAGCAATAGCGCGGCGACATTGAGCCCATGCCAATGATATAGAAAGTGTTTTTCCTTGCCCTATCGAAAGCGAAAGTGACAACAGACACAATTCAAGCAACAACCGAGAAAGACATGCGCGGAATTCCGAAATATTCGCGTTGCAGCAGGTGAATTATGAATTTCGTATATTGATTACGCTTTTGTGGCCTGCCACGAAAATGGAATTGATATCAGAGCAATTTGTTTATACCTTTGTGTATTTTTATTTTTAACTCTTTTTCTTTTTAAGTTTTTTTTTTTTTTTTTTTCATTTTTGTTTTGAAGACAAAGTTTCTCCACGCATTGGCGCTTAATTTGCAATTCCGGGCGCATTTTGGCAGACTCTGAAGCCCCGACATTTGCCAATGAAATTGGAAAACTTTTTTTTCACATTTCAAATTGTTGCGTAGAAACGGACAAACGGTAGCAGGCAAGTTAAATATCAATGAAGTGTTGGCCAGCCAGCCAAGCCATATATGTTGCTGTCAGTATTTGCTGTCATTGCTGCTGCTGTTGTTGTGGTTGAGGTTGTCGTGGTAGCTGCTGTTGGCGCCAGCGCCATTTTGCATTGTTGCACGCGGCTGTTGTCACCGCAGCAACTTTCCCAATTGCCACGTGTGGGTGCCTAAATGTTTTACCGAATACTGAATTGGAAGAAAAAAATCAGATATGAAAAAGCAAAAATAAAAAGCAATTTACTGGCTACTTCTGAGCCAAAATAAAACAAACAAATAAATTGAATACATGCAGCTTTTCACAATAATTTTAAGCGTGCAACGTGCGGCATTTACGGCAAACACTTTAAAGCCACAGCTGTTGCTTCAACTCGGCCAAACTCTTAATAAGCCCAGCTGGAGTTCGCTCCTTTGTAGTTAGACGTGCCGTCATTTACAGCTCTCAGTGCTCAGCTTTTCCAGCTGTTGTTGGTCAACTTTAGCTTTGGCAACAAAGGTTAAGTGCGCTAAGGCTAATCTCTGCAAAGTTTGCCCAAGTGCCCTAATTAAGAGCTTGTTACATTTGCTAATTACGGTGCTGATGTTTTTGCTCGGATACCAAAAAAAAGTTGCTCTCAATACCTTCAATTAGGCAAATGGCTTTTGCATAGTTTTATTCCATAAATATTTACAGAGACGACTCGAATGCCCCGCCGGGTGAGCTGTTTGCAATACATGGTTTTTGGTTTTTTCCTTTTTCCTTTTATGGATTTTCTTTTCAATTATATTTGTACAATTCTCATAATAAATAAATAAATAAATAAATATTAAATAAAGACAACACGATGCACTACTTAAAATAGAGCCAAAAATAATAAAGTCGCAGCATTTTCGTTTCTGGGATCAATCTGATCTTAACGTCTTTTCTGGCCCGCATAGGCCATGTCCTGTGCGTCTTGTGGCTCCTGGGAGGAACGTGCCCAGGCATGTGGATCCCAAGCGGGCGCCGGATGCTCCAAATGCTCAATATGCTCCACTGGCAAATCCACATGATGATCGATATGATGATCCAAATGATGCGGCACAATGTGCTCAATGTGATGCGGCACCACATGCTCAATATGATGCGGCACCACATGATCAACATGGTGTGGATAATGCACCACCTCGTAGTTGACAATCTTCGGTTTGGCTATCTTGAATATGACCAAAGCGCCGGACAGCACCAGCGAGAGCAGACCCAGTGTCATGGCCTTCCAGGTCTTGAGAGCGATTAGACCCAACGCCAGCGGCATCAGCACCGTTGTCTTCAGTTTCAGACCGAGCAGGAAGGGCAGCACGGCCTTGCGGATCATGCCGCGTCCTGTGTTTAAGCAGTGATTAGAGAGAGAGAGAGACACAGAGAGGAAGAGAATAACTCTCACCTTCATTGGCAGCTGCGAGGGGCACAATGCCGCCCTGGGTCAGCGGATTCGCCAGCAGAAAGTCGGGCACAAGGGCGCGGGCCTCGGAGCTGCGGAAATACTCGGGTGCTTGGATGCGCAGTGCATGGCTGGCCAGGTAGCTGTCAATGTTGTCGAACATCTGCTGCTCGGCGCTGTGCGAGCGGCCCTCCGCCGTCGCCTCTGTCACACGCTGCGTGGTGGTGCGCACCACGGACAGGCGGTCGGTTAGCCTTACTTCCGGTTGTTGCAGCGCTGCGTTGAACCACTGCAGCGCCTTGGGACGCACGCACGCGATGCTCAGATCCTTGAGGCAGCCGTGGTACATGTCCAGTGCCAGCTGCGTTGCCGACTGCGGCTGCGGCTGGGCTGGGCTAGGGGCGGCGGCGGCGGTGGTGGCGGCCAGCGCCGTTAAAGCACCAATTAGCCAGACGTAGCTGCTCTGCATCCTTGCACTTTCGCTGGTTGAGTTAGTATCGAAAAATCCAAGCTAGCTTCGGATCGCTGCGCACGCGTTGGCGACTCAATGGGTTATGCAAATGTGGCCCGGACAACGCTTGGTTTTTATACTTGGGTACTTTGTTAATTGAATTGCGTATGCGGCCGACGCGCGGCTCTTTGCTCGATTCGCTTTGTTGACCAGCTTTAGCGGCCATTGCGTTTTGTTGTCAAAGTCATGGAAAGCGCAAGTTTGTGTGTAGTTTCACCTGTGCCCAGCCAGGGGGAGATATGGCTTCGAACAGCTGCTGGTTCTACGCGCTCCTTATGGGTCTGTTGGGTCAGCTACGTGGGCTTTATGGGCATACCCCTCTGTCTCTGGTTTAATCAAGCACTTCTAAGTATAATACGCCCCCTATCATTCCGCATATAATTGAAAGTTTTTTATGGCTTCGATGCCTCGTAAACCCAACTGCCTGAACTTACAATTCAAGTGCGTGCCTAGCAACTTAATTAGAATGCGATACGGTGCGAACTGCTCGTCTCTCTAACACAATGCATTAGCAGAAGGCCACCTGTTAGACCCACCTGTAAAGCCCACCAAATGCACTTGGAAGGCGCGGCTTTTATTTTTATTTTTGATAGTTAACGGATTACGTTTTTAAGAGGCGGCTATATCGGACTTCTGTCAGACTTTAAAAAATATAAAAATACAAAGATTGGTCAACAGTGACAGACTAATTTGCATTGAACAATATGGATTAATATATCTAAAAATAAAATAAAATTGAATACAATTTTCTAAAAAACTATTAGTTACAAGTCATTTTTTGGGTTTTCTTCGTTTCTTGGCAACAAAGAAGTGTGTGGTTAAAGTTGTATTTGTTTCGTAAAATAAATGCAAATTTACACAAGTACCTATTTGTATACAATGCTATCTTTTGATTTAAATGCAGGTTAAACATTTAAATGTGTCTTCTATTTATAAGACGAGTAGGTAATCTATTTATATGTGCTTACCAGGTACAATACCCACCCACAAGGATTTTTAATGCATATGTTCTGCCAAGCAGTTATAGTCAAATGACTTTAAGAGCGTTCAAAATTGAATTCGCTGAGCTTGTTCAAGGACAAAACGAAGTGTCCTTTGTTCCTGTTTTGGCATCTTTGAAGACGTTTATATAAATGAAATTGAATACGAAAAAGCTATGCCTACATTTAGCCAGAGCTCTTAATTATTTTTAGCACCATCTCAAGTACTTGAGGTGACTGGGCCCCAACGAGGGTGTAGGCAGGTCGGTGCTACCCCATACTTTTTTCCTGCTGCTTCTCAAAGATTTCTTTTGTTTTTTGTGGTTCTTATACGAATTTCTTATGGGCTTCGAATAACGGAAATCTAATTGTAGCCCAAAATTAAACCAAGCCTATATTGGATTGTGGCTGGCCAAGGGAAGAGGGAATGGAGGAGAACTTGACTACAAACTGGAATGTGTCCAAATATATTTACTGCTGTGGTAGTTAATAAGACATCAGCTTGGCAATTGAGGTTTTGATGTCAATGCAGTCAAATAAAAATATTTTCATGTGCTTTTGTTTCCGCCTCTTTTGTCATTTTATTTTTACTTTTGTTTTCTTTTTTTCAAGAATTACATTGCGAAAGTAAAAGCTTTGACATTTGCGTGTTAATTGCGTTCAGCATTCATATATTCGGAGCATTCCACTTGAGTTGCCTATAGAGATCAAAGACTGCTCACGAAATTTCAATAGCTTGGCTAATAAATATATTTATGCAAATGAATTCCTTTTAATTTCGACTGTTGCTGCTTGAACAACAATTGGCAACACGCTGTCCTGGCTGCCCTTGACATCTTGATTTATGCAAACGGAATTATTTTTATTACGTATACGCAACGTCGACGCTGCGTATGGGAGATTTCACAGCATGCCAATTCTATGGAATCTGCTACGTTTAAGGCTGCATCTGTGGAATGTGCCAAGTACAGCACATTAGCCAAACTCAATTCATATGTGAAAATCATTAGAGTGTGCTTTGGTTGGGGTTGTATGACATGCAGATACCATGTAGTTAACGTATTGTAGGGACTGCAACCAGTTACTGCTGATAACAAGGAATTATTAAACAAGCTCAAATATTTTTACGTTTTTTTATTTCATAAAGTTCATGCAAACTTATTATACCCTTTTTTCAAAATTTGTGTAGGGTATAAAAATCAGCACGAAATCCACAACTTAATTTAGAGCCACAGTGTAACGTAAAATTAGGATTAGCTGCCAAATCAGGCCAACTTTGTTCAGCAACGGATAGATAAGTTCCAGGAAGTTGTAGCCTAAAGTGCGGTAGATTCAAAAACCATTCCAGCTGCTGTTATTTCTATGTCTATGTTATTTCAAGGATAATACCTCAAGGTACATTCTAGACAGGATTACGCAGTATTGGATAGAAGAAGTCTGCATTAATGTATGTAATGTAATGTAATTACAAGCCGTTTGTAATTGTTTTTATGTTCTCTAATTTTGTGAGTCGTAATTAAAAAATTTATTTTGCTTATTTGTTTTTTTTTTTATTGTAAACCATATTTTTGTTTTAAAAAATGTATTCAACAATATTTCTATAGACTATGGAATGGGATAATTATTTTATATTAAGTCTCGATTGCCGGTCCGTCAATTAATGAAAATCCTGATTTCATTTTGTATTGTGATTTTTAGTGCTGCCTTGTTGTTATTTTTGTTGCAACAACAAGATGAGAGGCGCTCAACAAAAATGTAAATTGTGAAATTTTTAAAAACGTTGCAACAAAATCAGAATGAATATTAATTGAACATGGATACGGCCATCAGCTTACATTATATTCAATGCTTAAGTAAGAACTTCAATAAATAAATAAATAAATAAGAGATTAACAATTAAAGTATGCTTAAATTGTTTAAATAATTTGCATATTCACAGTTCGATTTAACAAGGAAATGTTGACTCAAAAAATTAATTGTACTCAATGCAGCTGCTGGCCGCAATTTATCGCCACTTATCGATTCACCGGCATATTGCACTGTGGATAGAGGCCCTGGCAATCCTTTTGATCCTGCCCATCGCGGGCTGCCTGGATGAGCCGGTAAAACCGACGCACGGCCTCATTCGCATGCGTTACTGGTTCCAATTCGCTCGTATCTCTGCAGCAGACAAAGAAAATAAAAACAATGATAAAATATAAAGCTAAATGGAAAATGGCGTTAATTCAATTAGTTTGAAGAGCAGTTGGTACTGCTATTGAAAAACAGTCAGGAACTGGTCTAATTAACTTTGCCGCATCGAGTTAACTTTTCGTTCTCCATCCTGCATAAAGTGGCTTTCATTTACTTTTCGGCCTAGCCCATGCACGTGTTCGCTGTGTTCGTGCCAGACAAATTTCTATCCTCCCCCCACCCTCCCTCTCGCACCGCGTAAACTTTCTCAGCATTTATTTTGGTTTTTGCTATCTGAAAATGCCGTTGGGTATTGTAGCTCTGGCCTTTTAGTTTTGTCGCTTTAACAACTATGCTTATTCAGAATTCTGGCAATAGCGTTAACAACACTCGACACTGTGCTACAGGATCTAATGGATTTTCTGACGCTAATGGTTTAACCGTATTTCGAATTCATATACTGTCAAAAAGAAAAAAAAACCGTAATGTTTCCAATAGTTTACTCAACAAAACGTGCTCAAACAGTGTTCGGCGTATTATTACAGACATTTCCATAAAACAACTGTCAGTCCATATTTGCCATATTTACTTTAATTTCATTACGCAGAATTCTTAAGATTCTCATAATTTAATGTCAGTTTGTAAAGGTGTATTACGTTTTATTTAGTTGCGCACAATTGCGTGGGGGGGAGGGGTGTATTCTAATTTGGCGCCGATTTGACAAGAGGTATGTTGGCAGGTGGATGGGCTGCCTGTTTGCCTGTTTAATGCAAGCTAATCTTTCTGTTTTTATGTTGAGTAGAGATTATTTTTTTATCTGTACATCTAATTGGATTGCTTTTTCAAAAATCAGCCATAGAAACAAGAGCTCTTAAACCGACTTGTTATACAAGGAACTATTTGCTATTGGTAAGCATCTTAACCAATTGAAAAAAAGTTGGAATGCTCTTCTTAAAGTAAAAAGTATGTTGAGTAATTGTAAAAAAGAACTAATGCTCAGTTAATTGAAAAAAAAAGTTTGAATGCTCTTTTAAAAGTAAAAAGTAAGTTGAGTAATTGTAAAAAAGAAATAATGCTCGGTTAATTGTATACTCGAGTCCAGAACGACTCTGCTTTATAAGTCACGTCGTAAATTAACTTAAATGTATTTTTAATTAAATATAAATTGTCCAGAAAAGTCTCTGACACTCCATTTTATTAAAATTCAATGAATTTTAATAAACAATTTCAAAGAATTTTCTTGGAAATTCATAAAGCATAGACAAGTAAAAAAGGATGCACAATTAAAACGTAAATATTTACTTGAAAGTAAAATGTGAAAAATCACTTCCCTGGCAGCCAACACTTGCCTTCACAACAGTTAGCTTTAAGATTTTAATTTTAAGCTAGCTAAATATATAAAAACCAGTAAGAACGTTGCAGTCGGGCGTTACCGACTGTGTTATACTCGTTCACGGCCTTAATTTGAAATTGGTCGATATTTAAAGAAGGTGACCAGTTATCTACTTAAAAAATTTAAAATATAAGCTTTCGCGATTCGTGGCAGGGGCTCAAGGTCGCAATCTTTGGGGTAGGTCACCAACTATCTACATACCAAGTTTGGCGACTCTGACTTTCAAATTTTGGACTTTATCGATTTGCGATTTTAACACTTATCTCACGCGGGTCCACACGAGTATTTATTCAAAATTTCAGGTCCCTGTGCTTCAATAGCAGCGATTGCGTTCATCTGGACAGATGGACAGTGACGGACATTGCTGGAGCTTGATCCTGAAAGCATTGTCCTTGTTTTGCTTCTACTGCTGATTCTGCTTATATAATAGACAAGCAATTGATTGCGCGGTTCTCAAGAAGCTATTGCCACTTTAAAACTTATTTCTTTAGCTTTGCCACCTATTTTAATTAATTTCTCTGTTGCGGCCAATGGCGACGGCATTGTCTTGCCCTGCACAGCACCCCAATCTGCCACTTTTGTCATTCGACTTTTGCCTGAACTCTGGTTCTGGTCTGGGTTGTGCGTCTTGTTGGAAAATTCGAGTGCGTCTGATAGGATTGTAGAACGCTCTTAGGGCATTTAATTAATTACGTGTCATTAACATAAACACTCATAAATCATACAACGTGCACAGCCACATAAACGCGCCGCCCCTAAGGTATGCAACATTATCGCTGCCCAGACTGCAAGTCAGAATTTCATATTTGATATTAAATGTCAACAAACTTCTTATCAACAAATTTAATGATGGTGATTTTCATTCATTGTCTATGTTATGTTCTGTCTGTCAGTAGGCAGAACTTTTATATATCACAAAAAACAAGTAAAAACGTTGCAGTCGGGTGTAACCGACAGCGAAATACTCGTTCACAGTGTAATAAAAGCAACAGCCACGCATTATTTGTGCAGTGCAGAATTATTCTCCACTTAATTATGACAAATACAATCAGAAATTCGCAATTCTAAATTATGAAAAAACGTGTTTTTCGGTTATGACGGGAGGGTACATGCATTTTTCCAAAAAAAATTGATTTTCAAAGATTCATATATATTAGATTTTAAATTTATCTAAATGAAAAATCATGACCAAAATGCCATTAAACATGAAAATCGGTTTAGTTTTGACAAAGTTATGGAAGTTTGAAATATGGGAGCTATGGATCCGAGAGCTTTACTTGTCAAAAATTTTGCCAATTTTGGCATGATTTTTGACAAAAAATTTGACCCTCTCAGAATCGGGTTTAATGTTGATTTTTATACTAATCATAACTAACACAATCGATTAAAAACAAAAATTCGCAATTCTAAATTTTGAAGAAAAAAATTGCACAAACCCAATATACTAGTTTCACTTCGTGAACGAATTTTAATTCTGACTAGACGATACCTCTTAGCATCGCATGGTTAGGTAAAAAAATTTTTTATATCCTGAACCCATTGAAAATGGGTAAAAAAGGGTATAATGGTTTTGTGCAAATGTATGTAACAGGCAGAAGGAAGCATCTCCGACCCCATTAAGTATATATTCTTGATCAGGACGACGAGCTGAGTTGATTTAGCCATGTCCGTCTGTCCGTCAGTCTGTCCGTCTGTATCAACGCAGCGATCTCGGAAACTACTAAAGCTAGAAAGTTAATCTTGGCCTCATTCAGTTCGTATATATAATACGCAGAACAAGTTTATTATTTTTTTTCAATAACTTGCTCCGTTTCATCAATATCGATAAAAATCGATAACAACCGTTCTTTTTCTTACAATATCTCAGAAACTATTATCACTAGAGGCAATAAATTTAGTGCGTTATATTTTCAGGGTATCTCCTAGTCGGGCGGCCCCGACTAGAGCCTTCTCATTTGCTATACTATACAAATTTAAGAACTCAACTGTCTTTTATATGATTATCGTTATCAAAATAAGTCAAATAACCTAATATATTTGACCGATGTGTCATTATATAAGGAACAAATGAATTTTAATTTAAAATTCTGTTTATGATTTTCAGAAGACTTTAAACAGAGTTATGGTAGCTAATAAAAAAAATATACAAATGAATTTTGACTTAAAATTGTGTTTATGATTTTCAGAAGGTATTATTAGCATGCTCAAGCTTTATTTATTTCCCCACATATACATTTTCGTAAGCTGTACTAAAAGACTAACAGAACATAACAGATTGCTTTACAGTATACACGTTCTTACTTGGATGTCCCCTGCACCTAAAAATTGTAGGCAAATTTAATCTAAACTTGGTTAATTACTTACATACCACATTTGGTGATTTTAAGTTTTGTATTAACTGAGTTTCTTCAAAGTAAAAATAGTTGGATAGAAAAACGAACTATATCAAACAGTTTGTTTAGCAATGTTGCACATGGCAGAACAAAAGTCGCATACTCATTTTGCACTTCTTGTTGTTTACGGCGTATACAGAAATACGAATATATCTGGTCTGTGGCACGTGTGAGTGCACCGCAGTCGGCAGTTGACCGTCGCCAGTCAGTTATGAAAATGCGTTGCGTGTGGGTGGGTGGCACAAGTTGACGCGCTCTTTGACGCCGCACTTTCCACTTGGCTGGCCAAGTGCAGTGTGCAGCATTCAGCAAGAAGAAGACCAAGAAGAAGAGCGCTGTGACAAATGTGGCACATATGCTATACGAGTATATTATACAAGAGTATGAATATAAATACTTTCTTTGTTCACGCTTTTGCCCAGTGATTGAAAACTTTTGTCAGCTGTTCGTTCGTTCAGTTTCAGCGCTGCCTCGTTTCATTATGGTTTAGTCTGGAGTTTTCACCTCAAAGGAGAAAATGCATCGCTAATCTGGTAAATTCGAGAATGTGACGCGCCGTGACATTTTGACTTGCTGACATTACAATTTGTAATGCGCTGTGCACCAATTAGAGCACAAAATGGCCCAAAGAGTCAAATGCATTTATAACACTTGACACTTTAATAGAGCCGACAGCCCGTTTGAGCCAACTGAGCCAACTGTTGGCAACAGCTCTAATTGAGTTAATTTACATACCGACTAAGCTCGGCAGATATGAAATTGCTGTGCGGACTGTAGGTAGCGGGATCCTTGTACATGCTGCACACGATGCGCTCCTTGCACAGATCATTTTTAACGCCCATCTGCTCGATGATTTTATCGATCTTCAACAATATGGGACTGTAGAACGGATCGTAGTTAAGCGGATAAAGTGGCTACAAAACAAATAATATAAAAAGTCATTAGGATTGAGAGTTGTTCGTCGCCGCATGTGTCCACTTTCAAACCTGTCCATCCTGCACGAACGGCTGGTGCTCCAGTATTTGCTGCTGTTGCTGAATCAGCCGCTGCTCCGCCTGTATGCGGATGGCCTCCTTCAGCTGCGCCGCCAGCTCGGGCTGTGGTCGAGGGTGGGATGGAGGGGGGAGGAAAGAAAGAGTAAATTGATTAAGTGTTTTGCTTATATTACAGAAAGTTACGAATATTATCGCTTAAATGGGTTGTTTAACAACTAACGATTATAAATATATATACACACATACCTCTCTATAAATTGTTGATAATTTAAATTAAAATTTTGATTATGGTATCTTTTATTTATAAAAAATAATATTAATTTACATAGAAGTTACAACCAAAAATGCTGTTTTAGCTTTATATTCAAAATTTATATACAGCCCAAGTCATTAACAAAAAGCCATATTTAAATCGATTCAAGTTTGATGCAAGTTTAAAAACTTGATTCGATTTTTAGTGAAGGATTTTAGCTTTGAACAGTAATTTTGAGCTAACATTGTGTTTTAAATTATTTATAAAAAGTCAATCCCTATAAAAATCGGTACAGCTTTAACAGAGTTATATAACTAGAAATCAAAGCATAAACATGATCTAACATCGTATAGACATTAATGGCATTAATTGATTTCAAGGCTTAAATTATAACAAACAGACAATGCTTTTTGACATAGTTATGCCAATTTTATGGTAATATATAAATGCGAATCATTAGATTGTTTATTACCTCTACACACATAATTACAAAAAAAAAATTTAGATACTAGTGAGAACAACATTCTTTTATTTAATAATTTATTTTGAACAAAAATCGACTGTGATAATGTTTGTTTTAAATCAAGCCCAAAAGAGTTTCTAGTCATATGACTTAAGAGTGTTCCATTCAACTAATCTAGAGAGACAAATGCTGCTTGTAAAATAGATAATTACTGGGTATGTCCTCATATTAATAAATTTAGCCTTAATTATAGTTAAAAACATCGCTAATTGGCTAACTTTATTGGCGACCCACGAAATGGGCAGCCAGGTGACTGCATAGCTGTTGGCTTACTTTCTCAACGCAGTGTAGCCAAAAGCATTTAGGTTTAGCGGTGTTTTGTTGGCTTTTGAAATATGCACTCATTTAATGAAGTCCAACAGCAGTGGATTTTGCAATTGAGCTGCCAGCTTGCCTGTTGCCTGTGCCCTGTCAAAGTGCATTTTAATTATGGCTTAAGTGGGCTTTCTTCAGCGTGGCCCACATGAGAAACGCCCAGACCCAAATACACTTGAAAGTGAAAACTGTCAGTGACCCAGTCCAGCTTAGCTAAATGTGTGCATAGCACTTAAACGGCTCACGACAATGCAATTTGCAAAGCGATGCCAAACAGACGGACTGGACAGAGTTGGAGACGAGGTACAAATAAACAGCTGTAACTAGGAAAAACTATTTACACTCTGAGAAAAGTGTCAATAAACACTCGAAGCCCAAGCGACAGTCTAGACTTTGCACAGTCTGGAAGTGAAACTACAGCTGCATGATTGATTATGTTGTCCCACAGCTACCTCCCCCCCCCCCTCTCCCCCTGTTAACGGCAATCACAATGCTACTGATTTTGAAAGCAAAGCCATCTCTCAATCATCCTTAGTGCTGTTGCAGTAATTATGCATTTAAAGATTGTCTGTATTAACCCTATTTAAACAAGTTGGCAGAATTTGTAAATATTATATATATATACCCAATTGAGAAATTTCCATTCTAGGCTACTTTATGGATGTAATTTTTGTCTTAGCTGAAGGCCATAAAAAGTCAGTGATATATAAAATCAGCTTGATACAAATTATTCGTATTTTCTATACTAATGTTAGAAATAATAATAAAATGAATAGCCTGTTTTCTTATCTACAAACAGTATAGTACACTAAACTGGCTTTCATGTCTTTTGGCCAAGATATCGCAACCGTACTCTAGCTAGGGACCGATCCGGATGAACGCTCATCTAGTTGCGCAATGGAATGACAGATGACTGAAATTCCTATATTATATTTGAAAATATATAAATCGTCACATCATTTCCTCAAAAAGCATATATATTTTTTGATCATTATTAACATAATATGAGATAATAATATATTGTTGGGTATATACGTGCATGATTTATTTTACATACAGTTAGAGATATAGTTATCTCAGTCTGGCAGGCAGATATATATATTTATGCTTTTTTTAAAATATAATAATAGCAATAATAAATTATAGGCTGCTATTACAATGTTACCCAATTGCCCTATTCTCTTCAATTTTAATAGAAGCTACATCAAATTGTATATATTGTATTCCCTGCTGGTGTTAATTTAATTTGAGTTTCGTCTGCATTTGTTATGCGCCAAACTTTATAAAACATTTTTCTCATTTCCATCACAGCCAGATTTAGACATAATTAACAGTGTTGTCACATTCTGTACATACCGAAAGTTGTGGCTCCTGTTGATGTTGCTGCTGGTTGTTGTTGCGCGCTGGTTCATATTGTGCGGCAATTTGAGCAGCGGCTGTGAGACCTGGTCCTGGTCCTGGTCCTTGTCCGGGTCCGAATCCTTGTCCCGGCGCTGCGACATAGATCGGGCTGTGCTGTCCAAACGCCGGTCGAGAGCTGCAAAATGGCATTCCATATAGAAAAGCGAATGTTAATTAGAGATGTTCCACAGCCGGAAAAGTTTTAATTGTTTGTTGTTGTTGGTTATGTATTTTTGTTTAAAGCAAATTTTTACAAATTTTCATTTGCATTGAGTTAGTCTAGCACGTTGGGTGTTTATTTAGATTAGCTGTGTGTTAAGGCAGGTGTGTGCAGGTGTGTGTGCGTTTTTGCTTGGGCAGTTGATACCTTTGATTGTCCAGGCTTTGATATTTATTTAAATTGTGACTAGAGGCTTGTGCTTTTTGATAACTGATCTGTTGTTGTTGTTGTTGTTGTGTGGGCGGCCTTTGTTGTTGATTGTGGGGATAACGTTGCTGCTGCTGATGTTGTTGTTGTTGCTGCTGCTGCTGCTGTTGCGTGGGCGG
The DNA here is from genome assembly GCA_004149465.1 of Drosophila nigromelanica. Lineage (NCBI taxonomy): Eukaryota > Metazoa > Arthropoda > Insecta > Diptera > Drosophilidae > Drosophila > Drosophila nigromelanica. The sequence goes on from SCDS01000723.1 coordinate 20,748, forward strand.
TTTGATGTATGTCTGTGTGGTGCCCAGGCCCCAGGCATGCAGCTCGTTCGCATCGTTTGCTGTGTTTGGCTTAAAGTAATTTGAATTTTCCCCAATTTGTGCAACGCGATTTATATCGCCTATATATCTATATATACGTGAAAAAGTTGTGTGTTCCAAAAGTGATGCGATGTGTGTGTGTGTTTTAGAGACAGACATTTGACAGAGTTATACACAAAACATTTAAATTATATGCTAGCTGCAACTTACTCAGAGCCCAGTCCCGGCCCGCTGTTTTCCCAAGCGCCCTCAAAGTGCTCGTGTCCTGGCGCAGGACCATAGCTCTCGTGCACAGGTGCGCCATGCAGATAGGCTGAGGGGTGACCCTTCGGTGGATGTGTGTAGATGATTTCCGGCACCGCTGAATGATGCTCCCCACTGTGCCAAGGCGGCACCACCTAAGACACACAGAAAGAAGGAGTAAAATAAGAACAGAGAGAAACAGAGTGAGAGGGAGACAGAGAGAGGGATCATATTAAAGCCGGTTCTTAAATTGCACAAGCTCTTGTTTAAGTAATATTACGGTTCATTACACATTTTCTTTTATATACTTTTATGTTTTTTGTTGGACATATTTATTGAGGATTTTTTTCTGCCACGTTTCGGTTGCGCTTTGTGCTTTGGACTATTTATAGCTACGCATGCCAAAAGATGCGCATTATTTTGGTTCGACGAGTGCTGAGTTTGATTTCGGTTCAGTTCAATGACTTTTAAAGTGTCGTACATGATAAATGCGCGAACGGTTGCTGAGATATGTGTGACGAAAAGCAAAAAATTCCCAGACAAAACACAGTTGAACATCTTCTTTGTGTGAACTCTGCTTTTGATTTATACCCCGCCTCTACAATATTGATCCAAAAAAAGTGACATTGGGATTTGTAAAGGTATTTAAAATAAATAGTGGTCATATTTGTTTTTTTTTTAACTATATAATATGTATAATATAAAAATATAATCGATTACGAATATTGGGTTTTGTGCGCTATTATAATTAAAAAGTTAAAGTTGTAATCATAAAAATTAATGCATCCCTATTAAAGTAAAGAAGTAAAAGATACAAACATTTTCAATAATTTAATAGAGGTCATTAAAAATATAGTTTAAACCTTTTTCCCTTAAAAATCACAGATTTAAACACATAATCCGGAATATTAATTCACCCTTGAATAAATTTTTAAAATAAAAGAAAAAAGTAGTAAAATCTACTAATTATAATTATTTTCAACTTTTCCCCATTTCAAACACAGCGTTAGCTATGTTGCCTTGAAATATACCCTAGTGTAACAAATATATTTTTAGAAGATTGTATAAGGAATGTATATTAAATAGTGGGGGTTACTTTACATATTTGATTTGTTTAGTAAAAAACATATCTTTCTGCATAATAGGGAAGAATAAATGAATTATTATAACTCGCATATATTGACTAATTAACCTTTCTTACGAAAGGGTATCTACTAGTCGAGCAGTCTCACCTGTCACATGCTTATTTACATGCGCAGCTCGTTTTCGTCTCAATTTGTGTCATATATTTCAGTTTTTAGTTGCTTTACGTGTGAGGGCTCCCTGTCGTGAAGGATACAACTTTTGCCAGCTCTTGGGAAAAAAATAAAGAAGATGAAGAGAAATGGTGACAATTTTGGCACATCACTAACAGACGACAGGCGTTTCAAATTACGACAGGCAAAGTTGGGCGCTAAAGCTGAGATATAATATACGAGCTGCCATATGTATTAGAATGGCGAATGCCACATAATTTAATTTATGGATACCTTGCTCCTCATGCACCTTAAATCTTGTGGCTGTGAGCTTAAAGATAATGCGGGAGAGCTTTTGAATATCTTGTTAGAGTTTTATTTACTATGGAGTTTAAGGCCTCTAGTTTTTAACAACGCTTAACTAATCAATAAACCTAAAAGACACCCGTAACCAGTTCAATTTTAGCACAAATCGACAGTTAATCAAGTCCAAAGCAATTTCTGGCTTCAATCGAAATCGAGACGAGTACGAGAACATTTATCTTGAAAGCGAACTTTGTGCCAGAGCCTCAGTTATCTGAGCCTATTGTTGTTGTCAGTGGGACAAGTTGGTGGTGTGTGCGCATATTTATATGATGAATTTAACTCACTGATATACATACATGTACATATGAACGAGTGTGAGTGTGTGTTCGAGTGTCTGCCTGTTTGTGGGAGACTAATCCTTGGCAGAGACAGCATTTAATTTGAGCTATGAATGAATAACAGGATTTCCGTTGATGAAATGTCAAGCAGCAGTTATCTTTATGGAATTTTCGCATATTTTTTTTTCCTTTTTGTTTTGTGTGTGTATGTTTGCGGCATCTTTAAGTAGAAGCCAGCGCATCTTTGAGTTTCTTAAATTTTTTTGGTGTCGAAATTCAATTAGCCAAAATTCAGTTTTCATGTATTAGACATACACCATGTACTTGTTTAATTTTCTTTGAAGCGCTGCGAGTAGCCTTATGTGAGTATTAATAAGGTAAAATAATGGGCGTGTCTGGCATAAATAACATAAATAAAACAGACAGAAAAAAACAAGAGACAAAAAGAAATTGTATCTGTGTTTTTTTTTAATTTAATGAAATTTCACACAAAACATTTAGCGAGAAACAAAACCCGAAAACAAAAAAGACAAACACAACAAAAAAATAAATCCGTGCGCGGCAAGTTTAATAGGAAAATGAAATTAAAAAAGAATGACAGAGAATAGGCGTATATATGAGTTATCTGGTCAGTACGTACCGTATGATGATGATTGATCAGATGATGATGATGATGATATTTGGTGCCGTGATACGATTGCTGATAATACGAGCACAGCTTAAATAGGTGCGATAAGGCCGGGAAGAGGAAGAGCAGGAACTTCAGCAGTAACTTTTTGGCCGCCCCAACGCCAATCACAATGGGCAGCAACCAGAATAACTTGATTTTGATGATCTTAATAATCAGCACCAACGCAATGAACGATAGCAGCAATTTGTTGCGTAGAAATTTTTCTAAAGGAAACGAAAGTTGCATTCAATTAATTTTTTTTATTCATCATATTTTTCTCTGTAGCAAACTGAAAGCGCATTTTTTGCTTTTCGTGTCCAGACTTGCCAGTTCCTCTTATTGGATTAGTGTGTATATATATCTATGTATGTATGTATGTCCATTTACTTACGTATCTTCTTTTTGATCATGGTGCCCGCTAGGCGCGCCTGGACCAGCTGCTTGGGTATTAGCTCCAGTTTGGCAATGACCCCGTTGCCTTCGATGGAGCGCGGCGAGATCCGAAATGTGGCACCATTGAAAACGATCTCGGGCAGATCGAGTTCCACATCGTGTGTCATCGCAAATTTTATCGTTTTGTCATAGAGCGCATTGGACACTTCCTCGATGGGGCTATCCGGACTCGCTGCAGAAAAAGAGAAAAGCTGGACAAGTGAAAATCATGTGTGAAAAATGTATATGAAAACTAAACTGACAGTTCTGTGCTAACGAAAGTTGTGTGAAGATGGCGACTTGTGTAGAAAACTTGCATAATACTATTTGAATGTTTTTCGGTTTCTTGATGTCGCATTAGCCTTAGAAATCAGCTGCTCAGCGCCGTGACTCATATGCATGAGAGTCGAGTGTGTGTGTTTGTATTGCTTATTTTATTTCATTACACTAAAAATCAAATCACAACGCGGCAAGTGAAAGTCGTGAGTGTGAACGTGCCAAGCAAAAGGTAAACAAAACGTATGCAAAGAATCGAATGCTGAACAAGATGTGAAAACGGTTCACAAAACAGCTCACAAAACGCATGAAGAAAGGCAAAAACTAAAATACCAAGCCAAACGAAAGCGAATTGAGGGCTGCTTTGAGGCCATTACGCAAGAGCTCCACATAAGTTTTATTGGTAGATATGTTTAATTAGATTTTTGATACTCTCAGCAAAAAAAAGCCGGTCTTAAGTCCAAATTGCAATAGAGTCTCTACCTAATTTAATGATAAATTAAGTTTTCTGTATCTAATATATATATATATATATATATATATATATATATATATATATATATATATATATATATATATATATATATATATAATATATATATATATATATATATATATATATATATATATATATATATATATATATATATATATATAATAATATAATAATAATAATATATATATATATATATATATATTTTTTTTTTTTGTGAAGTGAAAGAATAAATAATTAATTTGAAGAACATTTAAATCTAAAATAAGCGTGTGACGAACTCAAAAAGTGTTAGAAATCAAAAAATAAATAAAAAAAAATTCTCTAAATAAGAGTTTTGTTTATAGTTTAAGAAATTGTAGACTTTATTGAGTTTTGTAATATTTAAACTTAATTTGAGAACTAACCATCGACTTTTTCCTTGTATAGAGGTTATATGCTCTGATTAGTCCTTAAATTTAGTTAAAAGATTTAAATGCTTATTCTCAGTTTAAACTTGATTGGAATTTTAAAACATGTTTTCTTCGATTGTAATTTAACATTTTTAATTGAAATTAATACCAAAATTCTTTTTTTTTTGTCCTTTTAGTGTTCTTTATTATTTATAGTTTATGAAGAAATTGCACTTGGCTGGAATTATGGCCATTTTTAAACCTAACCAACATGCAAAATTTGCAAAATTAGAATGTGCACTAATTTTATTTATTTTGAAATTAATGAAAGTGGTTTAAAATGTTCTCTACGTGTTGCCAACTCAAGACTTACCGGAACGCGCCTCATTTGTCGTCGGCTGCTGCTGCCGCTCCGGTTCGTATTGCACTAGATTCTTGTAGAGTTTCAAACGCTGCGTTATGTTCACATCCTGCGTATTTAGGGCGCTATCGAGAAAGCTGTAGACATTCTTCTGAAAGCAGGACATGTCAGGCCTTTGGTAGCAGTCGCGAATGATGCCGTCCCACAACTCGTTGCCGCTAGAAAAGCTGCGCGCAAAGCGCAGCAGCAGCGAATCGCTTCCGTTTGGCCGCTTCCTTAGCGGCTCCCATGTGGTATTCACAATGGGCTGCCAATCCTCCTGGGTTGGTGCAGTTGTCGTTGCCTCTGCTGCAGATGCTGTTGTTGTTGCTGCGGCAGCTACCTCTGTGGCAAGAGCAGGTGTTAGAGGTGTTGTGGACATCGAGCGACTTTCATCCGCGCTTGCCAAGCTGGCGCACTGGATTAGGCAGAGGAGCATGGCAAGCAGTGGCCAAGGCGGGCGGTTGTCTGAGTTGTTGGCCATGTCGCAACGAGTGCGCTTGCGATTTCTAATGCGCTGCGTTGAGGATGTGCAACGGCTCTCACTTGTGGGCCAATTACGGTACGTGTACTGTTTTTTGTTCGCTGCAAGGTTGCGCATTTTCAATTTGCACCTTTTAGCCCGGCTAATTGCAGGCCGGGCGATCTGGCTGTCTTGGACTATTTATATATTTGGTTGCGCTCGACTGGCTGTGGCCAATTATTTGGGCTAACGTGCCCAGGGAGGCGAAGAGGCAGCAGGGCTACCAAACAATAAAACCAACTGTTGTCGCTTTTATGGGCGAAATCAATTTTGTGTTCCGCACAAAACCCGATTAACACGCAAACACAATTTCCACTATTTTGGCAACGGCTTTTTGTCGCTACTATTGTAAATTGTAATATTGGTTTTCACAAATTCTTTGGCCTGTGCGTGGCACGCGCAACTTGGCTTTCTTTTTTGTTGTTATTCCGTATTTTTTTCGTCTTGTTTGCAATTTCGCTGCTGCATTTAGCACATTTTCTATTTGCTTTGCTTAGACCGAAAACTTAAACAAGGCTTCCAAGTCGTCGCGGTCAGCTGCAATTACTTCATCTATGCGCGAGACACGCCTACGGCCTAACGGGTGCCGCGTATTTTCGTGGCTTATACTTATAGTTAACTGACGCTTTAAATTTTAGCAGCGTGCGCATGCGTGCGCGCCTGAACGACAACTGAATGTGTCGCTCGCAGTTCCAGTCAAGATCATGACGAGGCCAAGCTGCCGGTTGCTAGAGCTCTCACGCGCGCTCTCGCTCTCACTTGCGCTGAACTTTCGTTCAGTGGCTCGTTTCGTTCAGTTTTTGCATTGCATTGACTGCGCTCGCTGTTGCTTCTGCTTTGTTCGCACGCGGAATTACTTTGTTGGGATTCTTCCGCCGCAGCTAACTGTAGTCGCCGCTGTTTGTTGCTGGCCAGTTTCGTTGCGTTATTGTTGCTGTTGTCTGAAAGTTGTTTAAGCTTTGTTTACGTTTTCCAGTTATTTGTGATTATTTCAAGAGCAGTTTGTCTACCTGTTGAGTTGCTAGTTGATGCTGCGCGGACTGCGCTTTTCACGGCTATTTAAGATTCGCCTTGAACGTGTTTTTCCTATAAAAGGCAAAAAATTGTAGAGGTTATTTTGGAAATTACACGTATTTGTACAATAGGCCACTGTGTCAACGGCCATCAACATAATTTAACAGAATTAACAAGCTTTGTTGTGGTTTGTGATAAAAGTTCTTTGAATGTTTTTTGAACAGAAAAAACTGAATTAATTTTCTCTTTAATGGAAATCAGAAACACGTTTTAGTCTAATTAGTAACATTTTAATTTTTTTTTGACGTGAACCCAATAGCGAATACCGTTAATGGCGTTAACCTAAAGTTCAATCGTCGACTCGTTTTGTTCTTTACACTTGTGTGTGTATTATTGATTTATCCATTGCCTAATACCACATGCTAATTTGTCAATTTGGCCTAATTAATCACCACTTAATGTGCTTTGCATATTGACACACAGACACACACACACATACGTGTGTGTTAGCTCAGACAATTTGCTGTAGCGTCTACTGTAAGAAAATTACATTAAATTGCGCACACAGCTGCAGACAGTTGCTGTCTGAGTTATGCGTGGTATTATTATTATGATATATTTGTTTTATTTAATGACCTCGTTTGTTGTGCGGCGACCACGCGGCGTATGCGCAACGGAGTTATCAACAACATGTGTTTTGAGCTGCAGCTGCGATTGCGTTTATGTCATTTCGTATTAAATACACATTCTTGTAAACTACCGCTGCGGCTTATGTAATCAAACACGAAACGGCCATAAAGCAATTAAAAACAGTGTCATCAAAATAATGGTCAAGAAACAAGTTTCCAAGCCAAACAGAACAAACCAAAGTACGTACACGAGTTTAAAGTTACATACGGATAGTTACATGTTTTCTTTTTGTTGTAGTTTTCGGCTTTGTTTTGGTTTTAGGCTAAAGCCAACGGCTAACGGTTGGCGGTCCCTGACCAAGAGCGGCCAGAGATCAGCGCCCAAGATGACAGCATGAAAATAACTAGAACATTGCGTGATTTTTTGCCCTTCATGATAAGCAGATTTTGCCATGCTTATATAAGATGTGATATATATGGTGGATTACACTTGATTTTTTGTTTGGCTTTCACTTAATATGCTCTGGCATAATGATTTCATTAAATCTTTCATAATGACACTTGGCTGGAAAAACGGCCAAAATGCTGACATATTTAATTTGGTAACAAGCTTTCGCTTTGCACTGCGTACAGACAGCATTTCAGTGAGAGATTTTATTGCATTTTTATGTGACAATTTTTATTCAAGCCACAGCAAAAAAAAGCAGCAACAACTGCTACAGCCAACAGCTACAGAATCCAACTGGCAGACGTATGTCAAGTGTGGCTTAACATGTTTCACTGCTTGTTATGCAAATCCTACAAATTTGATTTAATTTAATCTTTGAGAAAATATCTGTGTTTAATCTTGTAATCATATTGTATCAAATTGTGTGTGCTTGGTATTTTTAATCACTCGCCAACTTTCGGTTTCAACGCTAGTCGCGTGTTCAGGCCATGCATCTTATAGATTTTTAATTTCACTTTATGCGTGTATCTTACAGTTCGTCTATCTTTTGGTCTGTCTTTCGGCCTGTCTGTCTGTCTGCGGCCCATTTGTAAGCCAATCGCGTCTAGCGTGCAAATATTTTTATAAACTGTGTCTAAGTTTTGCCTTTTTTTTGTGGCTTTTATTTGCTCTTAAGAGAAATCTAGCTTTAAAGTAAGCAAAAGCAAATTCACTTTCGTTGCGGTTAACCAACTCGACTTACTAATGGCTTATTAAGCCACAAATAGATTGGCTTAATTTTTACAACCACATTTATGTGCAGGCGAGTGCAACGCATTTAATGTTATTCGCTGTTACGCGTATATCTATCTGTATATATATATATATTCCGAATGCTTTTGTTTTGATAAGTGAAGCCAAACGGCAAAAACGTGTTGATAAACCGACCATAAAAACCAACAGCGACACAAATCGCACATTACCAATGCGAATCTATTGTTGTGATACATTTACATTGGGCAGGAAAGTGGGAGGGGAAGGTATTAAAGCAGTTTCACAAGGGACGCATTCGTGAAGGCATTTTGTAGTTCATTAGGCATTTACCACAAGCAAATCAATTTAAATTCTTCTACTTTTTCGTGTTCTCAATTTTACCAAATATCTATATCAACATTGCAAAAGAATCGATATTTAAATTTTTTACTGATTCTGGTATGAATGAGTAAACAATTTTGTTTTTATTTTATATACATTTGTTTTTTTTTACCACATCTGCCTTTATTAGAAATAAATTTCTATGTATATAAATATACATTGTTAGCAAATTTATAAAATTCAGCAATGCCAGAAAAATATATATACATACATGTATAAATATTTTTTTAAATTATATTTTTTATTGTTTTTCAAGGCATCGATGCCGTATGAACAATATTTAATATTAATAATTTAGACGCGTTGTTTTTAGTTAATAATTTTTTTTATTTGAATTGAAACATTATATGTTGCCTCTGCTTTTTGAGCCAAACTTTAAATATGGCATAATTATGTTATTAATAGTTTTTTACAAATTATATAGCATTCTGCCTGAAGATTCAATTTATAATTATAGGCTCGCGTTGTGTATATTCAGATATATATATATATATATTATACAGCTGTCATTGTACTGTAATTTGAGTATTATTCATATGTTTATGTAAATATGTTTTTGTTATATTAAACTTTTTGTATCAAATCCAATGTATTTATTGATTTATTCCTCTTATTAATGTTTAATACAACCGTTACAAAAATAATTTAAGCCGTAAGCCGTGAATATATGAATATCATTATTTCTAAAAAAACCCTGGCTCTTGCTAGGTAATATGGATATCATTCTGAGTACTTTTTACGGTCCAAGCTGCATTTACATATAACATTTTACTCATAAAAAAATGTGCCAAAATATTTAATAGGCAGAGCGAGGCATTTTTAATTTCATAAAATGAAATACATAAAAATACAAATACATATCTGCATAAAAATGTAAATGAAGTTTGGTATGACACGAAAAAATATTTTGACAACTGTCTCCTCCTTCTTAAACATGGAAAAAAGAACATTCTCTATGTAAATGCTTCTTAGCGTTTAACAACAAAATACTGAATGGCACGCCAGCTGTTTATGGCCAACTAATTGCTAGCCTAATATCACGCCAAGGTATTATGTTGATGTTGTTGTACTTGTTGCTGTTGCTGTTGGGTATTAGAGCGTATTGCGATGCTCATCTGGCATGCGCTAATAACTCAAGCGAGCTTAGACAAGGTAAGAATAAAACTGGCATTCAGAACTTTATTAAGTCGATGCAGAGTTTTGCCACTTGCCACATGCTTTTTATTTTTTGTGGCAAACACACAAAATTTCACTTTTACATGCACACGCTCGTAATTTGTGCAGGAGAAATGCAACAGACAAAAAGCCGGCGAACAGGTTTTTTGTTTGTTTGTTGTTGGATGAAAAGCGGAAAGGCCAACGCTGGTGGAAGCTGTCGGGAATCAGCCTTGGCCTCTACGGGTAGCCAGGCAGTTAGCCAGCTGTTTTTTTTTTTTTTTGATTTTTGTTGTTTTTGGCCAGTCATGGTAGCCAGTCGGCCGGTTGCAGTTAAAACTGGGTCAAATATTTGCATTTACAGTCAATAACTCGCAAAGCTTTGCTCTGGCTTTTACTTACGGCTAACGGCGAATATTGACGCGCAGTTGCATTCATAAATTTTGATTGAGTTAAAAACACACACACACACACAGCTACACACAATTTTATCAAATTAACGCATTCTTTTGGCACGCACTTTTGCTCTTGCGTGACGTCTAATTAGCAGTTGTTGTTGCTGCTGCTGTTGTAATTGTTGTTTTAAAAGTTACTTTCGCTTGTTGGCACAGCAACAAATTTCCCGAATTTCATATTCAGAATTAATCTTGTTAAATTACTGGCGACTCGCGTCTTTCACTTTTACAGTTGTTGTTTTTTCCCCGGCGTGGGCTTGGCTTGGGCCTTGCTTTTTGGGTTTATCTTGTGACAGCAGCAGCTGTTGTTGTTGTTGTTTCACACGCACCACGCGGTGAGTGGCAAACGTTTGGCGGCAACTGTTGAGCACCAACTGAACTAAGCTGCGTCGCCAGCCACGTTCCAACGGCCAGATGTGCCCAACATTGGGTGACAGCCGATTTGGCTTAAGAGCAAAAAGTCACAAAGAGAGAGAGCTATTTAGAGCTGCCTAAAAGTATGTTACAAATAGTCCATATTTTATGATAATTTTTTTGGTATTTATCTATTGTATTATGGCCAGCATGGCTTTGTGTAAAATGTATCAAGTTAATATATTTACATACATTTTTGTCAATTCGGAGAAGGTAACATTTTTTGTCAAAAGTCTATCCAAAATTTAAAAAAATTTGGACATGTAAATCTCGCGGACCCATAGGGGTCATATTTGAAACACACATACTTTTTTCAAAACTTAACCGATTTTCATGTTTGATGGCATTCTGGTCCTGATTTTTTATTTAGATCGATTCTACATTTAAAATTGATGAATTTTTGAAAAAAAAACTTTTTTTCGTTATTTTGAAAAAAGATCATTTTTGGAAAAATTTTTTTTTTCAAAATGTTATCAATTTTAAATTTCAAAATTCCCGCCCGCGCAAACTCCCGCCTCTGATAATTACACAGTTTTATAGCTAGTCACCCCTGCATCGCACAAATTACAAAATACTAAAAACTTTCAAAATATGCTTATATTTAACCAAGATTTTAGTTGCTATTTCTTATGTGATTGTGGTTTAATGTCCTCTGGCTGGTGCGATATGAGTATAAATATTAATCTGTGTCTGTTGAAACTTCGTTTTTCATTGACGTCTGATTTTCTGTTTATACCCAAATAAATAAACTCAATTAAGTCAAATTACTGCTATAATATAACTTCATGCTTGCTCTGAAGCAACTATTGCTCTTGTGGTATAAGACATGCTTTAAATACTTTGTTAGTGGATCATTTAAGATTAATTATATATAAATTTAAAATTTGTTAATTTAAAAACGGCAAGTCTAGTGAAACCAACATATATTTAAATTTTCTATCTTAGAAAGTAACATAATTATCATAATTATTGTGCCGACGCTTTAATGTACTTACCAAATAGTCTTAGTAGTAAAATTACTAGCTCACCCCTTTGCTAAAACAAAACTTTATTTTAAAAAAATTTGGTTAAAATTAACATTCAAATTCAGAAAAAAATTGTCTGAAGAGGACTATATATCTAAAGTTTCAAGCCTCTATTTCAACAGCGCCGAAGAAGTTGCGTTCATCCGGACAAACGGATTATATTTTTATATTTTACTTTATTTTTTTTATCATACATAAATAAATAAATTAATTAAAAGCTGTTGCTTAAAGCATACATAATTAAACAGTTATTGGATCTATGTACATTTTCTTTTATATTTCAACAGGTTGTTGCTTTTTAGTTAGTGGAGTTTTGGTCGATTTCCTGATAGCCTTGTTTTTGATCCAGTTACTGATAATTAGCCGCTTAGGGGGCTTTGTGGCAACCGTTGTATTGGCGACCGTGATATTCTTAGCCACATTCCAGATTTTGGCAAACTTGAGTTTCTCGACGTTGACTACTTCTGTGGTGTCCGTAGGATCGACCGTCTTTATGACGTTGGGAGGGCTGGTAAACTGATTGGGATTGAAGCCTGGGAATGGGTAAGGTGGATACATAGGCATGGGGTAGTAGTTAGGCATGGGCAGGGAGAAGGGACACTGGGAATATGGCATGGCATATGGCATGGGAACTGGTGCTGCGTAATATGGCATTGGACCGGATTGTGGAGTGTAATGAAGATGATTGTGACGTGTGGCCAAATGGTTGTTTTGTGTTTGGGGCTCTTTGGGATTCTTGGTCGTACGAATCTCGAGTTCTATTTCATTTTCGTCCTCCAGTTCCCTAAGCAGCGCTTCTTCCAGTTCCTCATCTGTGAAAGATGCTTCCTTTGATTCCGAATTCTTTTCCACCGTCAATCCCATCGTTAATGGTGCACCTGTGGCTGGTTCCGTTGTGTTCCCGGTCTCTTCTAAGACTGTCGGGATAACAGTCTTATTCGCTGTGGCAATCCAAGAGGTGCTAAGCACTAGAAATATCACTGTAGAACAAATTACAATTATTTAAATAATCACTGTGCTAAAAGATTTTTTTATTACCACTGTAAGGTGTCTTCATTGTACTGAGCGATGAAACAACTGAGCTGCTGCTGGTTGTTCCTGGCCTTTTATTACACAAATTAATTGGGTTAGAAGAGAAACTTAGCATTTGTGAATCACTAATTTGTTTCACACTGCAAAACTAAACTCTGAGGTCCAGTGACCGCTTTTAACTTGTTAATTAAATTATCTAAATTCACTTAATGATTTTTTCACACTATCTAAAAATTGTAATTATAGTTTTCTGATTCGATATTTTGAAATTGGACAGAAATGCAAATAGTTGTTTCTGTTGTAGGCTATCGAACTGCAGAGTTGTTTAAACGTTTTAAATCAAACAAGTAAGAACGCAGCATTCTGGCGTTACCGACTGCGTTATACTCGTTTACATTCTTAACTATTATTTGTATTTTGAAAATGTTCTTAATTTCAACTGAAGAGGATAACTACAAGGTTATATCCAAAGTTTCAAGTTTCTATCTTCAATAGCGCCGAAAAAAATTGCGTTCATCCTAACGGACAGACGGACAGATGGACGACAGATGACGGGCATTGCACAAACCCAATATACTAGTTTCACTTCGCGAACGAGTATAAATAGTTTCACTTCGTGAATGAGTATAAAAAGGCCAAAAATTAAATTTTTTTTTCGTTCATCAGGAAAATGGATGCTCTTTTTATAAAATACAGAATTTTAAACACATTTAGCTATACAAATCATAATTTGTAATATAATGCTTAATAATATATATTTATTTTGTATTTTTTTGATTACATAAGTGCAAATGTTAACATTTCCTGCAGCGTTGCCCTAACGATGCTAGTTAGATTTAATTTCTGTCTGTGCGGGAGAGAAAAAGTAAAGTGAAAATAAAACAAATATTGTATTATATATTAAGTCGTGTGTACATCAGATATTTCACAGAGTATGAACCGTTTCTATGAATATTTTTAGTGAAATCCCACACAACATTTCGTTTTCTTTGGACATGGAAAGCTGCTTTCGATTTGCACTGCGCAGTTTTTTAAGCAGATGCCCAACTCATCACAAACTGAGAATAATATAGAGTACTTAAGTATTTGAAAATTATTTTTGTTTGAGATAAGCTTTACCTATTTTCTTTGGCCCTAGTAGGCCATTGGCACAGACTAGAAGCACGTAAAGCAAATACAAAAAGAACAGGTATTTAAACATTTGACAACTGACACGACCAACGAATTTATACCATATGTAATAACATATTATTTTAGCGGGTATTTAACACTAATTGAATTATTAATGCGGTCAATCGATTTGTTTCAGCTTCAAGCAGAAATTTAGAGAGCGTATTATAGTTTTCTCACGAAATGTGCATTAATATGCATATGTATAACTATATATATTCTTGATTAGTATTTTTCTAAAACTTGGCATATATGTCAGATAGGATTACCTTAAACGCCAAATTTGAATACACTGAATCAATTGAAAATGGGTAAAAACGGTTTAATAGTTTTGTGCAATTGTATGTAACAGGCAGAAAGAAGCATCTCATCTTTTATCATTTGATCTCTAGCCTGACTCTGTATTTAAATTTTATTTAACATTCAAAGAGGACGCCACTGTGTAAAGCTCAAATTAATGTATAATTAATGAGTCATTTAATACTATATAGATACTAAATGTTTGTATCTGCATTTAAATTAAATTTAACAGTTAACCAAGATGACACTGTAAAGCTCAATTTAATATATAATTAATGAGTAATTTAATATTATATAAATACTCAACGTTTGTATTCGGCAATTCAGAATTTTTGTTCGTTTTCAACACCTGGTGACTTGCCAAGTAAATAAATTATTAAATTTAATATTCAAATCAAAGTAAATGGACAAAATTTGTAATTTGATTTTCTTTAATTATCACAATTACAGTATACAGTAAAATCACTATTAGCGCACTCAGAACACATCGTCAATAGCGGACTAATATGTAAGTTTCAATCTTTTCAATAATTTTGTAAATAAAGTATACTCTTTACAGTAGATACTTGTATTTTGTACAAATAGTATTTATGGAGTGAGAAACTAGCTAACAAAAATAAATCAATACAATCAAAAATCAGCAATAATATAATTAATAAATATGTAAAAATGTGTTTAGGTATATTTAAGACTAATATTTTTGTTTACTTTGTTGATTCTGTAATTATTGTGGTCAGGGTTGAGGAAGTTGAGGAAGTTGGAAGTTGAGTTGTGGGAGTACTGAATTTGTTTATCCACTTTCTTCTGAACAAATTCTTAAAGCGATGGTCTCCTACAGATGGTGTTTCCTCCGTCGTCCCAAATGCAAAGTCCCTGGGCAACAAGCTAATATTAGGTGTAGGTGTTGATTCCATTGTTTTAACTTGGCTTTCGATTGTTGACTCTTCTGCTGAGCACATCCATGATACACTCAGCAATAGAAACAAGGCTGATGAATTAAAAAAAATTGAAATTATTTGCCATATTTAGACATAAATAATAGCCTTACTATAACTTAACTTCATTATGCCTCTTGAGCGATTGTAAGCGGACTAATTTTTCTGTGGCATATTTCAGCCTTTAAATACTAATGTATTTTAATCAATAAAATATGAAGATTAAATAAATACTAATTTTTATAATTCGCTAATTACAAAACAAACAAACTTCACAACTTGCTAATGATGCTAGTGAAATTGGTAAGGTACCAAAGTAGCGCAGAAGAAAATGAAGCTGAAATCGATGTTCCCAAATTTTAAGTTGCAAATTTTACTTTTTTATATTTAAATAAATTAAATAATTAAATGAATATATTCTTAATCTGGACGATATATAACGCCTTTGTAAAATGAAGCCTACATACATTTAGACAAGTAAAATTCCTGAATCCATACTTACTATTTTTAAAATGAACCGGTTTTCTTGATGTTAATATTTTGATCATGGTTAGAACTTTAGATTGATGCTGTTTTTAAAATTACTTCGTATTTGAAAATAAATTTCTTTGACCTTGTTTGTTCAAGAACAAAATTATTTTACTCCTTCCTTATTATAAAAACAAATTTTTACTTTAAATTTAGATTTTCTGTCAATGATCTTGCCAAACTGTAAAAAATTTAGACGTGAGTTTTACATATTTTTCATATTATTAGTAGTAAGTAAACAAACTATATATACCCTGTTAAATAAATATGCCACAAATGTATTTTGCATGGGTTTTAAATTCTTCTTTCTAAGTTCACTTTTTGTTTAAATACAATAACTTGGTTAATAAATTAAATAAATAAGTTAAATAAATATAGCATTACAGCCTTTGCAGCTGGCTGGGCTGCTGCAGGTTAAGGGACCGCGCATAGCCGCCATACCCGTAGCCGCTGCCACTGCCACCCGCTCCAGCTGCAAAGTGGGCGCCATGTGCGTGGCCATCCTCGTGGGTGACCGAATGCGAGTGGCTGGATGTGTAGACGGGCTTGGCGACGATCTCGTATGTGGTGGACTTGCCACCACCGGCCAAACTCTTCAGGCCGAGCACACCGCTCAGCGTGAGCGCCATGAGCGCAGTCATCAGCGCCTTGCCAGCCATCATGGCAATAGCGCCCAGGCCCAGAGCCATTAGCATGCCCTTCATCATGACACCGGCGGCGACGAGCGCCTCCAGGCCGCCCTTTTTGCCAAACTTGTGCTTGCGACCCTCCTCTAAGCCAGTGTCATCCAGCAGGCGAAAGCGCAGCACGCGTGTCTTCAATATATTCTCCAATTTGGCCAGAATGTAGCCATTGAGACGAGTGCTGGGATCACTGGGATAGCTGCGTGCCACCTCTGTGAAAATTTGATTAGAATTAGAAACAATAATTCTCTCTCATCAGTTAGATGTACTTACCAGCCATTAGTTCCGATGTCTTCAGCTCCGTTGCGTTCTCATCCTTGACCACACTAACGCCCGGAAGCACCTGTAGCTCCCGCTGCTCGGCCAGACGTTCCATGATCTTGACAAACTCGATTTTAAGGCACATCCAGCTGAATGCCGATGTCTCGCACTCATTTAAACTCATGGATGGATTCTTTAGTTGCGGTGGCTGCAACGTCTCCATTTGCACGGGCGTCGACTCTGTGGGCTGCACGCTGGCCGCCTGGGCGTATCTGCACAGGAAACAGAACCAGGCCAGGTAAAATAGATATTCTAGAGTCTTGAGCAGCAACATGCTGTTTGGGCTAAGTGTGTCTACTGATTTGGGGTACTTTGGTGCGACTGCAGCAGCTCATTTTTATGGGTTTGGCTTTTATACCCATTTCCCTTTCACTACGCACAGCACAGCCAAAGTCATTGCCGCGTTTAGGTTGGCCGACGTCTTGGCTTTTTCTAATTACCTCCACGATTTGTGGTCGAAATTCTTCCCAGAGTCGTTCAACTGCGTCCAAACCGAACTGGCCAATGGGCGGCACTTTCGCTTTCCTCTGTGCCGCAGCGCTCAGCGTACCGCAACATGCGGCTAAATTTTGTCACCAAGTGCGCCGCCCTGCCCCTCCCCTAGCGCTGTTCCACTGCCACCCATTGTAACGAATTTCCCGAACTAAAAAGAAAATTCACAAATACCTGTCTAATTACTGAACAGATAAAAGTCGCGTGCCTCGAACATGGTACATCATTTAATTCACAACTAGAAGCAGCAGCACACAACGAGGTCTTGTTTCACGTTGTTGAGTTTTGCAGCATTATACTTGTTCGCGAAGTAAAAAGAGTATAATTGGTTTGTGCAATGTCCGTCCTGCTGTCTGTCCATCCGTTGTCCATAGACGCAATCGGTAACGCCTATCTGCAACGTTCTTACTTGTTTTAAATATTGCAGTACTTGGCAGCTGATTTTGCCAATGTTGTTGTCATAAAAGCCATAAATGCAAGTTGAGCAGAGAAATGTGTTCGAGCACATAATAACAAAAAGAAAGTATAAATTAAAAACTGTATAGGATATTTTTTCTTCTATACAATAGCTTTCTCTGCAGGGGCTTAAATTATATTATAATATCAATCATTATTAATATCAGCATCAGCTTTTTCGACAGCAAATAGGCAATATGCTTTAATTTTATTTATTTTATTGATTTATAGTTATTTATTTCAGTTGCCACTTTGCTTAACTCCATAGTCGGTCGAAAGACCCACATGTTAAGCAAACACTTCTAAGCTCTTAAAAGTGTGACATCGTCAAAATATCGGAATTTTATATATGAATATAATGACAGTTTAAATTTTAAAGTAGTAACTATATAATATATCTTAAGAAAACTTGGCATAGATTCGTGTTTTATGCACATAACAAATACATATATCTGAGTCAGTTGAAATTAAATTTTTAGCTGTTAATTGACATTTTTGAGTTACACAAAATAATTAAACCATTTTTTCGCCAGTATCTAATTCAAATGACCCACCAAGATTTTATTTTATTTTAACTCAACCTTTAGAACTAGTAAGACTGCAGTAGTCGGGAAAGCCCGACTAGGGGATAACGTGAACGAGACACACAGTTAAAGCTATACACATATAGATATTGATACTGCTTGCGCTTGTTGCAAATTGGCTTGTGAAAATTGTTTAATTTACCACACGTTTTATTAAATAACTTCTATGTTTCATTTGAACCAAATGTCGGATATTTAGCTTCCATATTATAAGAAATACGGAGGTTGTTGTAGATTATTATCGATTTAGGAACACGGAGTGGGTTTTAATCATTTGAAATAAACTTGATATGCGCGTGCCAGGTATATTCGATAAGTTGAACTGTCTATCTTTTATAGTTTCCGAGATCGACAGATATGACTAGATTGACTCAGCCGTTGATCTTAATAAAGAGTATATTCACTTTGAGGGGTCGGAGGTGCTTCCTTTTACCTATTATATACATTTGCACCAAACCATTATACACTTTTTACCCATTTTCAAATGGTTCAGGGTATAAAAATCAGTCATTAACAGTAAAGTAAGCTTCACATGGTTTACATACACTAACTCGTTTTTTTTTTGTGATAAAAATCGGAATGATATAATTGACGATTATTATTTGGCTATTGTTTCTAATTAATTTGATATACTGTTAAATGAAGGCTATATCTGTATTTATGCATTCTACAAAATGTATTTGAATTTATATATTTTAGAGGGGAAATTTTCAAATGCAATGTAAACTGTTTCATCGAATTTCTCGAATTTTTGTTTTGTGGAGTTAGTCAATGTGTGCTTTGGACGGCTCATATATATAATACTATTAATCATCACGCTGTCAATTTCTCTTTTAAACTTTTTTAAACTGTAAGCTTTTTTCGTGCCTAGACCTTAATTAATGAACAATAAATTTGCATTTCATGAATCATTTTTATTCAATTGCTATAAATTATCAAAATAAATACTTAATAAGTAAACTCTGGAGCAGACATAAGTATTTCTTGCTTATATATATCGATTTCTTTTGTTTTCATTTTTTTGTTGTTTGTTTTCAATTTTATGTTTCTTGTTGCTTTTGCTTTGTTTAGTTAACCTGAGCTACATGTCTGCTGAGAGAGCATGTTTGATTGTGCAATAAATATGGCGCAAGCATGGTATATAAGTTTTCCGTGTGCATTGTCCTGAGCTAGCCAAGTCGTAAATGGTGTTCGGTTGTGATCGTTGGTTTTTTTTGTTTTTGCTTTCTTTTCACCTTTCTTGTTTTCTTCTCTTCTTGTTTTGTTTTCATTTTTTTTTGTATTTTTTTTGGTTTTTGGTATGTCGCAGCTAACTAACTAAGTACAACTAAATAATTATTGACTACAACACTACAACGAATTTAGCCATGTAGAAGGTTAAGTCTCTTGAGGGGAAATATGGAGAGGGGTAGGCGAGAAAAGTGGATAGAAAGAGGCTAGGGCAGGAGAGGACAGATAATGGAAAGTGCTTGGGTAGAAATGTGTGTAAAAGTTTGCGGCTTAGAAGGGCTGAGCTAGGCCATAATGGTTATAGGCCAAATCGGCGGCGCTAGCCTGACCGTGATGTGGTCCTTCTTCTTGGCCAACAGATCCTTGAAGAAGGTGGCTCCTAAAATAGAAATAGAAAACATGCTATAAATAAAAGTGCCTTCACTTGAAGCCCGTTGCTAGAAACTTACCGGCCAGAATGAGGGCAAGGAAGGAGATGGCCAGGGCCTTCAGCGAGATGAACTTGATGATGGTGAACATAACCTTGACGACAACGGCCTTCTTCAGTTTCAAAGCCAACAGCAGTGGCAGCAGCATCTTCTTCATGCGCTTGCTGCGCGATTCTGTGGAAAGGGGGATGAGGAGGCGAGATTGAAATTTGAAAATTGAAATTAAATTTGAATGAAATTGAAAGACGAGGCGTGATTTGAAACAGCTCAAAAGTATGCAAGGCCGCGTAGCTGAAGTGACACATTTTGCCACAGCCACAAAGTATGCAACCCGAGCTGAAGCATTAGAAAATAATATTTGACTCTTGTGTGCATACGAGGCGTATGCTGCATTGTAAGCCTTGACAGCCATATCGTGGCCCAAGTGGTATCAGCTTGTTGCAAGCAAGTTGCCAGTCAATTGCATTGGCAACAAGGTTGCCAGCACCACGAAAAATAACCAAGCCTCTCATGTGAAAGCTGTCAGTTCTTTATGGCCGAGACGTGTTTTCTTGGGCTTTTTCGGATGACTCTACTCACCCTCCATGGCACGTCCGCTGTACACGCTCTCGGTATTCTCATCTTCCTCATCGCCAGAGAACGAGAGATTCAGCTCGTGCGTTTCCAGGTAGCGTTCGGCACGATCCTCGAACGATTCAACGCCCTTGGCGGAGCCAAAGCTGCGACCCGTTTCGCTGCGATCGATGCGCAGGCCACCGAACAGTGGCACCGATTCCTCGTTATCCAGTCTATTGAGCATATTCACTAAATCCTTTTCGCTGCCATCCTGCGAGGGCAGGGCCAAAGCGCCGAACACAAAGCTGGCCACGAGCACAACACAAACGAATTTCGCGCACATTTTTTGTTTGTTTTATTTATTTGGGATGTTGTTGATTTTGTGATTATTGATAATCCTTGGGCGGTATCCACAATGTTCAGCGCACACACTGCTGTTGGCTTTGTGAATGGGAATTGCTTTGTGATTAATTGAATGCAATAGTCCGCAGTTTTATACCTTTTCGATGGGTACGCGTGTCACGGGCTCCACCAGCGACGAACAAACTGTCCAATTTGGTGCCTAGAAATCGCGGGCCAAAAGCAACAACTGAAACGCAGCACTGCAGCAACAACAGCAACAAATTATGCAAATTTTATGCGTATGCTACTCGTACTGGGCACCCACCAAAAATTTCTTGACCATATTTTCACGCACGTCCCACGTCCAAACGAAAGGGAAGTCGCCGAACGGTTTGAATATTATTTTTGTGTGTACACAAATATATTTTATATAAGCAAATGCCCCAATTTCCTTTGAGCTGACAAGCTGCGGGGTGTGGTGTGAGGCGTCTCACCGTTAGCCGTACGCAATTGGCATGCAACAGCCACGCCCCACGTCCAATACCGCTGCCGGTGTCGGTGTCGGTGTCGATGCCGCTGCCGTCGCTGGCTGCAGGAACGTGACTCCATTTGCTTATGTGCCAGATTCTTGGGCTGGCTTCTCATTAGCCATGCCATTGAATTTCATTAAAAGCGATTATTAGTTGCCAGCGTAGTAGTTGGCCATATTTGGTATGCCTCGCCGTTGCTGACTTAATGCGCATTTTGGCCCAGTTAGAGACGCGTGGACACACAGCCAGACTGATTGAGAGACAGTCGCGCTTTCAACGCGCTTTCGATTTCATTCTCTTTTAGTCAAGTGTCGTTTTCTATTTCAATTGCTTCTAAATCTTTGACAAATCTGCACAAAAGAAAGCTAAATTGTAGCACATGCTCGCATATATCTTGAGCCGATCGCATCGAGTGACGTTTTTATGCGCATACGTAGAAAGTTTCTTGGCCCGGCTAACAATTAACATGCCCAGGCATTATAAACAGGCCACAACTGCGGCAAACATGGAATATTTCAATTATGAGGCGTGGCATATGCCAAACCACCAAATCCAAAAAAAATGTATATATATGCACATATACACATATATCAATTGGGCATGTGGCCAGCAGTGGCTAACACGCGGGCTCGAGAACTTGCCAACAAAGTTTTAATAGCCACAAAACTTGTTGCCACAAATGTCGAGTGTCACAAACGTATATATACATATATATATATATAAACATATTTTGTCATACCAACCAGTTGTTGTCTGGGAAAGTCTTGCCTCAGTTTTTGGCCACAATTGAAAACCCCAGTGCCAACAAAGATCGGGCCAAGTTTAAGGCATTAATCGATTTTATTTTGATGACTCTTTAGCTGATGTATGTTGTTCTTGTTGTACAGTGTTGTGTAATGTGATACAATAAATTAGTTAGTAAATTACGCGTCAGCTTCACGTCTCGAATAAATTACTATAAACTAAGTTTTCAATTTAAAAGAAGGCACATTTTCGGCTATTGGCCAAAGGACCAAATGTTGCCACAACTGCAAACGGCTTATTGCTGCTGCTGCTGCTGCTGTCCGGCATAAGCCAGCTCCTGAGCATCATCGGCAGTGATGCTGCGCGCATAGGGATAGGCAGAGGAGGAGCCCGAGCTCCAGCCAGCGCTGGCGGGCGCCGACCAGGCATTCGAATTGTATGCGCCGCTGTAAGAGTTGCCGCCGAACTTGTTGCCAAAGCCGCTCAGCAGACGCGAGCCGCCAACCAGAATGGCCAGGAAGAAGGCAATCTTGGCCACAACGACAGCCTTGAAGGTCAACAGAGCGAGGAAGCCGAGCACCAGAGGAATGACAGCAAACAGCTTGGCGCCAATGGCCAGCGCCAGTGGGCCAGCCAACTTCTTGATCTTGCCACGGCCTGCAAATGGAGCGGAGAGCAATTAACTTTAAAGAAGAGCAAAGAAAATAGGTTTCTAGCTACCTTCATCCAGGGCGCGTGCCACCTGCTGGGTGGTCTCAGCGGGCAATTTGAATTCCAGATTGTGGGTGCTCAAGAAGTCGGTCACGCTCGAAATAGCCAAGTCGACCAGACGGCCATTGCGCTCCTCGCCGTCTTGTGGTAGTTCCGCATAGATGTCCTGTTCGCTGAGGGACTTGCCGCTGCGCTGTACGGGACTGGCGGGATCTCTGCAACGGAGCATGAACAACAACAAATGCAACTTAGAACGCAATTCCAATCATTTTTGTAGGCACATTTCTCTTTCACTTGGCGTTACACTTTCACACACACACGCACACACAAACAAACAGAACACACACCTCTGGAAGGTGACGCCATTGATGAGCTCAATGTTGTTGCTCCTGGCGGCGCGATTCAATGCGGTAATACCCTTGACGGCCAAACAGGTGGCCATGTCATCGCTCTCGAAGCAGGCGCCCAAATAGCGGGCGGCACGACCGAGCGTGTTATCACTTTCGACACGGTTATCTTGCACACTGGGCGCGGCCCAGACGCAGCTGGCCACCAAGAGGCTCACAGTGGCGATGGCGAACACTTTCATTTTTTCGGGTTATGAGAATATTTGCTTGCAATATGTTACGCGACGCGTTTTAATCCTGTGCTGTGGCTGCTGCTGCTGAGCTTGAGATGAATTTGATGCATAAGTCGGCAGACGTCTAGCCTTATATATTGGGCGACTTTTGTGGCAGCTGCGCGGCTGGCGTTGGCGTCGACGTCGACGCGCGCATTACAAAACAATTTTAAAGTGAATTAAATACAAAAGAGAAGCCGCCGCTGACGTTGACGTCGGCGTCGACGTCGACTGCGGAAGCTACCAAAAAAGGTAAAAAGACGCGCAAAATAAAGGCACTGAGCACATGCATAAATCTAGGCGACTACAACTACAACAACAATAGCAGCAGCGGCCCCAAACGGGCCAAACAACAACATCAAAAAAAGAGAGAAAAAAACAAAATACAACAGAAAAATAAAGTCAACTTGTTTGTTAAGTGAATATGTTCATTTCTTTCTGCTGGTGCTGCCGCTGCTGCTTCTTCTTGCTGCTCGCTGACTGCTTTTTTTCGGCAGCGTCGCGCTGACGTCGTCATCCGTCAAACCACAAACTCAGCGTCAAAGTCAGCGTCAGCTGAGAGAAACTTGTGCTTGGGACTTGGCCCGTGTTGGGCAGTCGGAGCGGCCGGCAAAGTGCAAACAATTGGCATCATTGGCTGGGCCCATGGACTCTTGTAATTATGGCAACGCGCAGATCGATACACGCCCTCCCAGGCGGCGTTTTGTTTACCCACGTTGAGCTGCTGCCGCTTGGCCAGAGCCCGCTTTCATTCCACTCTCGCACACAGTCACATATTTGCTAATTTATTGATCCGGTTGCTGCATATTACGATCCTGCCATTTATGGAACTGCAGAAATGGGTCATCTGCTGTTTACCCTTTTCGTCATCATGGCGAAATGCCATTTAGCACCTCTGATGATCATTGTCGATTAATCAAACATCGCTGCGGCTAGTTTCGCAATGGGCTCAGGTGCTAATTATTTGCAATTGGAATTTATGATAACCGTTTGTTAATCAGTTTAGTAGGTCTTAGCCATAAGATTTGCTATTTTATTGGAATCGTTTATCAGGCGCAAGTTTTCGATTAGATTTTCAAGTTTCTTATAACTAATTATATATAATTATATATATTTGAATTTCAAAACCAGTTAAAGTTTGTAAATTGAATATTTTAATTTCTAATCCATTCAAAGCTTAATAAATCAGTATTGAAAGATCCTCATTGGGATAAATGTAGCTTAATGTCATTTCTGATTTGCTCTTCTCGAAGGAGACCAACAAGTAACTGAAAAACCAGCCCAATGGAACCTAACTTAAAATTAATCATGAACGACATT
This sequence comes from Drosophila nigromelanica, assembly GCA_004149465.1. NCBI lineage: Eukaryota > Metazoa > Arthropoda > Insecta > Diptera > Drosophilidae > Drosophila > Drosophila nigromelanica. The sequence continues at coordinate 45,349 of SCDS01000723.1, forward strand.
TTTTGAGTATAGCTTCATATACTGTGAGAACTGTTCATCTATTATAATTTGTAAATAAAAGAAATAGCAAATTTCCCTATAAGGTAGATTTTGTTAAAACGGGAACAAATTTTTTTTGCATTTTTAATTGATGTGTGCTCAAACACGTTGCCAACTGATGCATCATCGAAATGTTTGCCCCGTCACGTTTCCTTAGCTCACACGCATTTTGACATTCCTACATTACTCGGACGTAGAGCTACATAAAAACTTGAAGTTTTTCAAGTTGTATACAAAATGCCGGCAATAAAAAATCGAAATAACACAATTTGTATTTTATTGAGCAAGCAGCTTATTAAAGCCAAGCCATTCAAAAACAAATTCAAAAAATAAAAAAAATCAACAAAAGTCTCAATTCACTCACTTTCATTTATATTACAACGATATGCGACACTAAATGCTGTACTCATTGTTGTTGTTGTTGCTGTGGCTGTTGTTGTTATTGTTGTTGTTATTGCTCTGTCGATTTAGCTGAGCCCACGGGCGTCGGCTTGTCACACGCTGCGTATGAGTGACGCGCCTTTATTTTCGGTTATTGTTTTAGCTGCTTAAAACCAGACAACAACAAGAACCAGGCAAAAAAGAAAGTGCGCTAGGCATACCCCATATATACCCCACATACCACACACTAAACACCACACACGCGGTTTTGGCCAATGATTCACTTGTTGCGCTAATTTGCATAGCCGACTCGACCCGGGTTCGATGCAGCTCGTGGCATGCCAAATATTTCATCCGTTGCCACACACATGGCCCGCTTTACACATTCATTGATGATAAGTCACCTGTCCCCCTCCGCCCCGCTTCTACCATCCTTCTCTCACCTGTTTTGCTTAAGTCGCGGTCCAGTTTTGCACATTCATTCATTGACGTCGCTTAGCGTGAGTGAAAGTTATGTAATTTTTTGTGAATTTTGCAATTTGCACTGGGACTCTAAAAACCTGATTTCGCCGGTTCCTGCCGCAGCAGCAATAATTACAACAACAGCAACAGCAGCAAAATTTGTTTTTGTTTCTACAACGGAGTTATCAATTGTCCAGTTAAATATCCAATCAAATGGAATTTCTAAATGCCAATCATAAATAATTTCTCTTTTTTAGCCCGGCACAGCTGTCAACTGTTGCTAACCCTTTTTCCACTCTTCACGTAATGCGTTTCTGACAACTTAACAAAGACTTAACGCGGGTGTCCCTTGCCAAAAACAGAGAGCCAGATACATGTATATATTTTTATATATAATTCATAATGTTCATATCGTGTACAATTAGCCACAACAAGTGGCCATAAACAAATTGGGCCGCATACTTTCGTCGTTCAGTCTCTGTGCGTGTTTGTTGTGGGTGTGGTTGGCTATGTGTAAAGCGTAACACATATACCCTGTAATCGGAACATAAGAACTGTAACCAAAGAAAAAGTGCACAACAATTAAATCAAAGTTCCATTAGATAGAATTAGTCATATTTGTATTTATCCTGATTAAAAAAATATTATTTTTATATTTATTTCTTGTGTGCTTTGTCATATAATTTTTTTTAAACCTATAGTAATTTTAATTTTTTATTTATTTTCTTTACAATATATTCAATACTATTCAATACTAAAATTCACCGTATAGGATATCTTTGGAATCGAACAACGCATTTTTTGTTTATCGTTTTGCAGCCAAGCTTACTTTTTTAATTAGCCAGCCATATTTTCAAGCTCAAGTTGGCATCGCTGGCCGCTGTCTTTGGGGCATTCAGCTGGCGTTCTATTGACCCATTTGTGTGTTTGTAAATGAATAAAATAAATATATACATTTTGGCATACCAAAAAATACGAAGGAAGCGCCAGATTAACAGCAGGTGAAGGTTTTAAATCGATAATTATTTGTAGGATAATACATATTTGTTAGCTTATGATCAATATGTAAGTATTGCGAATATAATTTTTACTAAAATAGAATAAATATAATTAATATGTTAATTAAATATTTTACTTACCTTAGATCTTCAAGATTCAATTATGAAATATTTTTAATATATTTCTTCATATCATGGACTGCTTTTAAGCTGATAGCTTTGACCACATTTGTTTAGAATGTACTATAACTTGAGCTATGTTTATATAACATGCTCCCAAATAATTCATATTATTTATTACATACCTCAAACTTATTTCTACTTTACTCTACTCTATTCAACTCAAGCCAGCTATTTACTATGCCCAAAAAAAAAACCGTCTACTACCATAGGCCCCACCCCTTTTGGCAAGTGTCGAATGAATAGAAATAAAGCTAAAAGTAGCAAGTGGCAGCAGAAATGAGTTTTTGGTACGTTTTTGGGTTAAACGCGTAAATACCGAGAGGTGAAATTGATTTTCTTTTCATTTGCGCAAATATGAAATGTCAATATTGTGCGTAGACATCGTCGACTGAGAAAGTGCAGCGTTAACTTCTTGCATGGAGTAGACCTTTTTCTTGTCTTTCTTTATTTTTAGGGTTTGGGTCCACAATTGGCTGTTGAAAAATTCATGGGTAATACGTTGCGGGCACTTTGTGTGAGCTGCACAGACACCAATTCAATTCACTTTGGCGCTGACATTGTGGCCAAATGTTGGCTAAGCAATTGGCTTATGAGCCACCCCAAACATTTCCTGACCAAATCCATAAGAGTGCGCCTGTGGGAGTGCACACACGTACACTTTCACGTGGCAGGGCCAAGGCCCAGCGCTGACAATGGCAACGCGTTGTTTGACTTAACCCATTTGCCCGAGCCTCAAAGAAAGTGAAATTGATGACACAAATGTTCAAACAACAAATACTTAAAGTTGATGTTATTGTTGTTGTGGCTGTTGTCGTAGTCGCTGTATCTATGCTAAATGGTCTGGTTAAGTAATCTCGTGAGAGCCGCAAACATTGCGCACTCATCGAAGCGTCCAGTGTTGACTACGTTGAGAATGTTGTCAACCCAAGAAAACTGAGATGCGACTGCGTTGATAAAAACTACCAACGATGACAACACCCGCCTGCAGCTTCACTTTCAATAGTTTCAATTTTCTTATAGAGGGTATTATGATTTTCACCAGTCATTCGTTACACATTGAGGCAGACCTATGTGAGCCTGGAAATATAAATATAATATAGATATACATCGACCAATGTGAACAAGTCACAAGTTTTCCAGCTGGATTTGGTTTTAATGAAAAGTGATGGGGACGTAAAGCTAGCTGGATCGGATAACTACTTCGTATATATCATAAGAACAATCGGTATAATAAAAATCTCACCCAAGTTCAGAAATTGTATATACTATTTAGAAAGTACGAGTATAAAAGTTGTTTAAAAAATAGTTAAAATATAAAAAAGTTAGTTACAAAAAGAAAATTAAATTAAATTAAATTAAATTTAAAAAAAAACAATTTGATCGAAATTTATTTTACTTAGTCAAATGTTTATAGAAAAAACCAATATATGTTGCGGCAGCACGCAGCTAAGTGCAGGGTATATGCTAGTCGCTCACTTGTGTCTCTAACTTGCTTTTAGAAAAAAAAAAAAAACAACGCAAGCAACTCAGAGGCGACGCCTTGCTGATCGATTTGTTAGATATGCGGCTAGCATGCGACTTTGTTGTCGCTTAGCTGTTGTTGCGTTGTTAAGCAGCCTGCAATTGTATTTGGGTTTGTGGCTGTGTGCGTTTGTATGTGTTTGTTTTACCATAAACTGTGCGCCCTACAACTTTCACTTGCGTGGCGCAAGCTGAGGCCGCCCCAGCCACAGTCTATAGCCACAGACCCGTGACTCGTGCGGGGCATTCTCAGTCGGCTGTTGGATAACTTTCAGTTCTGTCTATTTTTTTCTTCTCTCCAGTGCTTACATAAAGTAATTAGCTGACAAAAGAAACAAAAGAAACGCAGAGCTGGCCATTGTCATTGGCAACTGTTAGAGCAGCCCTCGCTGGCTAACCACCCAAGTGGCCGTGTTGACTGCATCTGCTGCATGCTGATTGATTTGTGACGACCTGTTTATTGACTTTGCTTGGGCTTTACATAAGCCGCAGTGCTGTTGCTGGTATTTTTTTTTTACTTGTGTTGCAACACGCATTTGCGGAAGTTCGTTTTGGCCAGCGTCTTGGCCGATGTCTTGCCCGTCGTTGTCTTGGCCGTTTGACGCGCACGCGCAATAAACCGTTTTCATGCATAACGGCTCTGTGCACGCATTGACGCATTGACGCATTGTTCGACTTGACTTTGGCTCCACGTAACATCTTATGCCTAGGCCCCGCACATGTGCTAATTAATTGTGAATGTTGTTATGTGGCTTTATTGCGGTCCGTTGGCTAACACTACATTAACACTAGCACTAACATCGACAATGCAGGGCGCCTATAGAAATGGCTTATACAAATCCTTTTCGTAGTTCGCCTGCGCCAACCTATATGTCGCATCCTTGGTCACGCCCAACGGTATATAGGGCTGCCGGAGGGGCATCCAGCTGCTGCCACTCGACGAGGGATCGCCATGATAGCTCTTCAGGGCTGGCGCCGGGGCGTGCACGATCGCCAGACGATCGCGTGTGCCGTGGTCACTTGCGACGATGGACTTCAAGGCCAATAGGCCAGCGGCGGCCAGCGCTATTTTGCCCATGACAAATGATGAGGCCGACATGGCCGTTAGCCATTTTAAGATCAAGGGCAACAATATCACCTTGGCCAGCACAGCGGCGCCCAGCAGCGGATAGAGCATCTTTAGCAGCTTCTTCTGCTTGTGGTGCTTGCCCCGAGCTGAACCTGCAAACGAAAGTTAATTGTGTGGCTTTGGTCAACGTTAATCGCCTACCTTCGGCTGTCCAGTTGTCCAGCAGATTGGCCACCTGCTCAGCGTTGAGCTGATTGCCAAACAGTTGACGGAGCTGCTGCTCGGCCAGGTGCAGCCAGCGCTGCTCTGCTGTGGCAGCAGTCTCCTCTGATGCATCCTGTGCGGCATCCTGTTCAACGGCGGCAACAATGGCCCCACCCATCTGCAACGCCGGCGGCAGGCCGAGCGCCAGGCTGATGAGGCAGCATATGGCCAGCATTTGTTGAGTCAAGCGCATTTCGTATTGGGAGTTCTGTACAGCAGCGCACTTCTTGGCCAACTAAATTAACCAACTGAAGCTGAATGAACTAACTAAGTTAGTAGATATTGCGCCCGCATAGTGCACTCGTTGCACTCGAATGCATTTCGACTGGCTGCAGTTCTGGCCAAGTGGCTAATAGCCCGATTGCCAGCTGTGGTTTGTTCTATTATGCTTTAGCTGTTATTTTCTTTTGCTTTCTTTTGTTCTGGTTTTCGATTCAGTTTTACTTGAGCGTGAACACACACATTAAGTTTTCCCTACTTTAATAAACGGTTTTACAGTTGTTGTTGCTGTTACTGCTGTTGTTGTTGGACATAGCATACCATGGCTTAGACATCAACAAGTAAAAACTCTTTATTAACGCTGGCAAGCGTTTTGCTTGGCGCGTTGCGGTTCACTTGCCATTTTAGCTGTCTGCACACACACGCACACAGATACATTTTTCCAAAACGTAGAGAAATTCCACTTTTCTACAGCGCCCGCCCATCAAGGGTCACCGAGAGTTTTATTTATGACGCCAAAAACATGTTTTTAAGACTAAATACCCTCCGGATTTAAGCTTTAAATACATAATATTATAAAACACGCTGCAAACTGCAAAAATGCAACAAAAAAAAAAAAAAAACGAAGAAACAAATGTGCAAACTAAATCAACTTAATTTTGTGTGTGTTTTTGACAAATTCGTGTTATAAATATGGAAAAAGCTGAAAAATGTTGTCAACACGTGAAGCTGAACTTAATTATATTCCAAATGCGGCGCACAATGAAATTATAATTAAAATTATATTTACATATATATACACTGGATACTTGTCCAATTAGCAGAAAAATAATATATGCTGCTGAATAATTTGCCTTTGGCCAGAGGACACATTTTAATTGGACTAATTACTGGGACAGGCCAGGCCAAAAATAGTCATATTTCATGGTAACAAAAATACAATTTTTTACATTTTCTTTCTTTTTTAAGCGGAACTAAGTATTGTTGAAAACCGAAGACGATTTAAATTTCCTATCGCAATTCTACTGTGTGTGTGTGTGTCTGTATCTGTAAGTATTGTGCCAGCTTGTAAACCGTTAACCGTTGTTTTAAGGGCTACCCACACATATTAACAGACAAGCGGAGTCGACTCACCCAACGCTAAACGCGTTGCTATCGTCACATATCATGACCAGACTTTGGCAACGCGCAGGCTTTTAACGTCACTTGAGTGTTAATGCGATTTTCTGGCATCCGGTTGATGATGTCTGCAGTTGTTGTTACGAACACCCCAACAAAGTTGAGGCATGGCACTTGACAGTAATTACTTGAGAGAGGGGCAGCAGCAAGAAATGAAGTTTATTACATTTAAATCGCTTTTTAACTAAGTTCTCAAGAAGCTCACTAATTTTGTTTCATACAAATTATACTACAACTGAATTATTAATAGTAGCCTTAAAAGAAGAGATTAAAGTAGAAACACATATAAACATTTATCCTTATAAAAATGCAGAACAGATATAATTTATATTAAATACGCATAAACGCAAATAAAGCATATTTTTTAGAATTATTTATATTAACAGTATTATCAGTATTAAAAGATAAGAAATCATACGAAAATTGAAAAAAATTTCAACATATACATAGAAATAAATTAAAGCAATGTGATTTCAGCTTAATTTGTTAGAGCTCACATCTTTTTTTCTTATGCTGACATTATAATATTAAAAACAGCATAAACATAAATAATAAGAAACTATGAATGTACATTTCTGTGCAAATTATAATTTATACTAAATTCTCAAGAATTCACTTTAGAGAAATGAAATTAGAAAAGGTAATGGTAATAATGTATTATTGTCAAATAAATAAATATATTACAGGCAAAATACTAAATTCTCAAAAATTATCATAGTTATGAAATAAATATGTGGGTTCCTGCGTATGCAGTGAAAACTATATCTGTTCTACATACATTTTAGTTTCATGTTTCATGTATATATATATATATATATATAAATTTTTTTTTTTTTTTTCAGTTTGGCAAATTTAAATTTTGAAATGATATTGAAAATTTTGCACGGCTATATTCCGTTATTATCTATCTTAAAAGAAAATTCGATAAGGTTGTAAATAAAATTAATAGAAGTTTTTAGTCACCGTTAATACTTTTACCATATTAATTGAGAGTTTTCCCACACAAGAAAAAATATTTTAATATATTTGAGCTTTAATTAAAAATCTTAAATATGCAAACAAATAATTTAAACAAATTCGTGTTCAATTTGAACCAAGGAAAGAGTATACAAGTTTCGTGAAACAAATGAACTTCATTTTGCGGCTGCTTTGTTGTTATTACTTAATTTTACTGTGGGGCGCGACGTCTTATCAACCTATAAAAATCGCCGTTAGTTGCTTAACTACCTGCTTAAATGGGGCCCAATTTTTGGAAGGGGCCTCCCAATTTGAAACTGGATCTTAATCTTAAATCAATCGCTGTAGGCAACACCGTTTGCCCTCAAATTTTCTTCAATAAAATCGCTTTTGTAGAGTGCCCAGCACTTGTTGATGACTTGAGGCTCATTACGGCAGTAAATAGGGCAAAGAAGAAGCCGGCTAGGCCTGTGGTGCCCACCAGCAGGGTCAGGCCGCCAATTAGAACAGGTATCAGCGTCAGAAACTTTAGTTTATACGCAATGAGCAGTGGCAGCAGCAGCTTTTGAATTTTCTTTTTCAACTTTTTTAGCTTGCGGCCCTCGTAGCTCTCGGCCAGACGACTGTGACGGCCTTGAACTTCCTTTGATGTTGTTGCCAAAATGCCACTGCCAAGTAAATTACTTGGCGCGCTATCTGAAAAACCCAAAAACGACGCAGTTTTGCAGTTAATTAAGCTAGCCAGGTCTCTGAGCGTCCATGCGCACAAAGCAGCGAGAACAACAAAAACAAAACGTAATTAATATTCTCAAGAAACAAGCCGGAACACTTACCTGACAGAACCTGCTGCTCCTGAGAGAACTCCTGCTGTTGCTCACCAGGTTCGCTCTCCATGCTGATGAGCTCACGCACAGTGTCACAGAAGTTGCGCACCTTGAGCACGGCTCGTTCAAATGCCAGCAAATAGTTGTTAATATGCAGAGCTGACGCCGTGGATTTTGCCAGGCCATCAACAGGCTCATCAGCGGCCTCAGTCAAAGCCGCATAGTTGTCAGTCTGACGTACTTCCGCTCGCGCCTCCGCATCCACATCCTGCACAACTGGCAACGGCACCGATTGCCTTATGGCCCACACGTAGCTGGGGCTTTCATTGAGATTCGTTCGCACCTGTTTGTAATTTCCGTCGGCAGCGGCAGCGTTGCCAGCGGACTCAGCCGTGTGCTGATACCGATGGTTGTAGGCGTAGTAACTGACAGGAAGATGCTGCTGATGCTGCTGTTGATGCTTTTGTTGTTGCTGCTGTTGCACAGCTGTTGCCGTAGTTGCCTGAAGTATTAGCCAATTGTTGTGGCCCGTCAATGGCTGCCAGGCATTAAGATTAACTTGCAGCTGCTGCTGCGGCTCATTGTTCAGTTTTGCGTCGGAAGTGGCGGCATTAAAGCGACTCTCGTTGCCGCCTTTGGTCTGTGCCACAAGCACAGTAAGGGTAAACATAAAGTATGGCCACATTTTTTTGCACAAAATCCTGTAAAAGCTTTTGCTCCACACGAACCGCGCCGCACGTCGCTTAGAATCGAACTGGTGGCCCAAGCGTCTAAAGATTTGGTTGAATCCAACTAAATTCTATAAAACTCTCGACAGTTTTTACGACTGTTTTAGTTGAGCGATTTTAACGGCCTTTCGCCGAAAGTGGCCACTGCCCCGTGGTCTGATAAGTACCGAACGTTCAGCTAGTTGTAAAATGTCGCTGGTGGACTTTTACCATGCCACTAAGGGGGGCCAGTCAAGCGTAGCTGCCACTCGTCTATTATGTGGTACAGAGTTATGTGCTAATATCGGCACCATATCGGTTTAATATCAATAATTGCATTTTGCACACTATTCAAATTATTCGAATGCGGTTGCAATAACTAGCAATGATTGAATTGGCCAGGTTTAAACACAAAACACACGCACACTCGCAAGCACACACTGATCAATAGACATGCTGTTCATTGGAGCGTTGACATTTTAATTAATTAATCTCCCAATATCCCAAGAAACATATATACGATATATAGCCCGCTTTCAATTGTGCGACAATATGTATTGTTTTAACTTTTCTGCCTGGCTGCGTGTTGCAGGCCAACTCACAGCCAACTGTGGCCTGCACTGGACATTATCATTCTATATAATAGCCAAGTTCCACTCGAAGTTGGCTGACGTCGACGCTGGGAAAGTGAAGCTAATGTAATCTGACATCTAAAGTACTTTGGGGCGTGCGTGCTAATTGCCCCTTCATACTTGCAACACAATTGCTGGCGTTGCTAATTGACGCCTGTCCGGGGCAGAATCATTTGCAACAGTCTCTTGGACAGACAGACTGTCGCCAGTTGAATGCATTATTATTAACTTGCAACCTGCTGGAGCATATCAAAAGCATGCAAGCAGCTGCCACATTTGTATACCTCTCCAAAATACCTGTTAAATCCGAACTGAGCCTAAAAGTCACCCATTTGTATATACAGTGTATGCTTTTAGGCGCTTCACTGCTCGCTGTTGCATGCTACTAAAAGAGTTGCCTGCTTTTAAGCTCCTTTATAGCAGCTGCTGCCACCTTTTACCGCAGTTTGCTGCCTACTTTCGAGCTGGCCTAAGCTATCGCTTACCGCATTCGTTATTGGTTTCATGCCACAGCATGTGTCTTGATTGACGAGCTGTGTGTGACAAGCACTATCCTGTAAGCACTTGAGTGTAGGCCATGTCCAGATGCCTTATCCTTAAGTGCTGATAGCGCAACCTGCAGCGACTGCTTTTTTATGTGAAATTGGTTACGTGCTTTACGTGCGAATGTTGTGATTAGTGTCACTTTTTGTGTTCCCATTTCTCTCAAAATTTTTTAAAAAGATATACACTCAATTTAAATTAATTAAATTAAGAAAGCAATACATAGAGAGTACATAAAATATTTTAAGTTTTATGTAATTATTGGAAAGTTTCAATCTGGTCTTCAGACTGGAAGTTTATATTGTCAAATAATTCGGCTGTCCTTAAAGAGATTGCACGCTTTGGGGAATCATAAGCATCATGTTATATATTTAAAAGTTCACAGTTAATCAAATTACTGCTTACTGGAAGGACAAACAAATTAATATAAATACGTATACGAAGAATACGTATACTTTTAATGGATTTTATTACCTCCTATCAGGAAAACGAAAAAATTCAGCATTTTAAATATATTAATAATTCTAACATTATGCGAATATATCAGCATATGTATGCTCTACATTAATATTAATATTTTTATCTTATAGATTCAGCTTGCATCAACTAGCGAATATTCGCCTTCTATTTTACTTTCATTTCTTGTCCCAATCAAAGCTAACTTTTCTTATCTTAATTGAGACAGATTTAAAAATCAGCTGTTAACCAATTGGATTCCTATTTATCGTTGTGACGCAACTCATGTGGAATAAAACCGCTTACCTTCCTGATAATATTTCATTGTCAAGGCTTCAATTATGGCCAATGCAATCATGGACCATGCTAAGTGAATATATTTAAGACTTTAATGTGTTTATTTAAATTTTTATTGCCTGCACATTCGTGCGTTTGTGTATGTGTCTATTTTGAAGTGTTTGAAACTGGTCACACCCCCCGAACTGCCCGACTGACATGGAGTTTCAACAATTTGCTGGTTAAACAACAATTTAACTATTTGATAGTTGGCTATAAATTAATTTTTATTTATTTTTTTTCTTTGTAGTTAAATCGCAACGCATAGAAAAAACAAAAATATAGCGATGAAAACAACAACAAGAGTTCGAGTGTTTTTTGGCTTTTGATGATTTTAGATCAGAGTACAATGCATGGCGTTTGACTGGAAACCAATTTGATATATTTGGTCTTAATGAAATGCTAATGAATTCGGACAGAACTAGTTTAGGATCCTCACTTCCTAAGCGTGCACTAATGCAAATAATAAATATACTTTCTGANCAAATAATAAATATACTTTCTGAGAGGCAACATTCACAACCAGCTACAGACCTTTCCAGAGGCCAACTCTCGTTTATATATATATATATATATATATATATTAGTTAATTTGTTTTGGCTTAGCTTTTTATTGTTGTTCTTGACCCGTTGTTGTTGGCCAGGCTAAATCGTTTTGATTCGCAGACAGCTTGGGAGGCGTCTGCTCATAAATTGAAAGCGTTTCGGTTAACTCGAATTAGTTTTTCGCCTGCTTTGACAGCGTTCGGTGCGATATGAAAGTGAGTTAACGTTGCAGGCCAGAATCGGAGATTCCTTTTAGCGGTTCCTTTGTCATAAATAAACGCACTCTTTAAATCTGTTTCTTTTGATCAGCTGTTTGTGTGTCTCTTCGTTGTGATCGCCACTCTGGCAACTGCCCAGGCAGGACTCTTGGGTCTCCTTGGCAAGGGCGGTGGTGTTGGCGGTGGCTACGGCGGCGGTGGCGGTGGCTACGGCGGCGGTTATGGTGGTGGCTATGGAGGCGGCTACGGTGGTGGTGGTGGTGGTGGCGTTCAAGTCATTAAAATAATCGACGGTGGACACAGTGGAGGAGGCGGCGGCTATGGCGGCGGTTACGGTGGCGGCTACGGCGGTGGTTACGGTGGCGGCTATGGTGGCGGCTACGGCGGCGGCTATGGCGGCGGCTATGGCGGTGGCTATGGCGGCGGCCATGGCGGCGGCCATGGCAGTCGTGTCGATGTTTACAAGGTCATCACGACGACTAGCAACATTGGTGGTGGCGGCTACGGCGGCGGCTACGGCGGCGGCTACGGTGGCGGCTACGGTGGCGGCTATGGCGGCGGCTATGGCGGCTCTTCCGGTTGGTGGAAGAAGAAGTAAGCACCCCAAACAGCTGAAGAGTAAAATAAAAATAAAACAAAAAAAAACAAAATAAATTTGCTCACGTATTTTATTCCTCGGAAATTTAATTTAATAAAATAATTGAAATGTGATAATGCTAAAAATGCAATTTTTCGCTTGTATACATTTGTAAAAAATGTGGAAGAAGAGCTCAATGCACTTTATAGAAATTTAAAGTTACGTGAATCTATATTATAGATATTATATTATATATATTCTCTCTGCATTTCTGCAAAGCGAAGTTCATGGAGACTAATAGAACTAATCTGGATAGGACACTCTGAAACTACAGATATTTTACGACATATATACATAAACATATACTCTCAAATATAAGCATATTATTTATTGCAATTTAATTTCAGCTCCATCTTTAAATGTTTTTATATGTCCTATATATTTATTAATATATAAGTGTATGTATGTAGGTATCTGTGAGTCAAACTCTGCCCGACTATAGAGTGACGTTTAACATTTAAATAGCTTATTATTTTGGTTCCACAATAAAATAAAATCTTTCTTTATATTTAAGCCGTGCTTTGAGTAGCAAACCTGTATAAGGTAAAACCAGAATGCATAAGTGGGTAAATAATTTTACTAACCTTGTTTTTGGTTTGTTTAAGCAAACTTGATTTATAGTGATGATTCTTATTATGTAAAGGTTATCGTTACAAGCTAAACTAATAAGTAGCATGAACTAGCAAATTTAATGATTGGCTTTAGAGATGATTCGAACCTGAGTTTTTTCAATACGGAACCTCTTTGTATAGTTGTCTTAAGTCATTCATCAAGTTTGGCTCGAACTTGAAATTATTTTTGGGGGATTTTTTTGACAAGTTGTGCTTGGCACCATTCTATTCCAGCAACTACCTAATCAACATATTTTTGCTGAATCACAGCATAATTAGCATCAGCTGCTGGAATATGAATGCACAATTTAACATTCCAGAAGCGTCTATTGGAATTGCGTATAAGTATCTTAGTCTTTTCTCAAGCATCCCCAGTGGCTTACATTACAGAAAAGCAGGAACAATAAACTTTTGTCATGAAATAAGCTGCAGCATATGTGTGTAAATATCTTGGGAATTTCACCTACAACGTGGACATATCTACGACAGCCAAGGGAACGGGTGGTGGTTGGACCAGATGGTACCGTGATGAAGTCATGCATCGTGGGTAGGGGCTGACTGTGTGGGAGCAGACAACATATGTTGCTCGCAGGTTTTCAAGGACACTAAATATGTTGTATGGCCGCGGGATGCCAGGAAATATATCCGTGTCGTTTGTTTTGTAAGATATACAAGTCAGCATGTGAGCACTTGAACGGACTTAAAGCTGACCTTGTGGCTAAATTTGATTTTAAATAAATTGAGAAAAAGAAAATTTTCTATATATAAATGATGATTTATTTATAAAGAAAAATATATTTATTTAGTTTATTGGTTTTTTTTTTGTAACTTTTGTGTTTCTTGAAAAACTTTGCTGCTTACATGCGAGACACGCTTAGCTCTAAGAAATAAATAATGTTAATAAATTATTACACTAGACTACAGTTAGGCGTATTATGCTTAAAGTTAATCAAAAATGTGCGCGTGAAAATGAGCTGGAAACGAGTGCAGAGCTTGGCTGGCAGTTGCTGTTGTAGACCAGAAGAAGAATGAATGAATGAATAATTGAAAAATAACAGGAACTGAGTGTGCTGTGAGTGCAGTTAGATACATAGATAGATAGACAGATAGATAGATATATGGAGAGACAGAGCTACAAAGTTCAGGCAGAGTTGAAGTTGATAGCTGGATAGCAGTAAACGAATAGAATAGGAGCGGAACTGAGTGCGTCACAAGCTTGCAGTACGTAATCGATTTGTATTATGCAAATGCCAATAATTAAGAAAAAATAAATATCAAGCGCAGTGTGGACGCACGTTACAGATACATTTCCAGTGATGTATCCGTAGGTGCAACTGTGCTCAGCATTAACCGTTGTAAACGCATCAGTTTTTGTCAGTGTGCAAAAAGTAGAAAAGGAAAACCAAACACACTTGGAAAATCTAATTACAATTTGCCAGCTAGCCCTAGCGCTCGTCTCTTTGTCTTGCTCTTATGATTTATCTACAAGATAAATGCAACTATGGAGCTATGAACTTTTCTTTGTATGTGTGTGTTTGTTTGTGGCTGTGTGTAACGCCTATAATTTGGTCAGCGTTTGCTGCAGCGGCGCTGCCAGGGGCTGCTGCTGTCCCTGTTGCTGCTGTGCCGCATGTTGAGCCGCCTGCTGCTTGCTGTGCGCGCGATATGCCAGCTCCTGTGCTTCGGTTAAGGAGCGTCTGTCCCAGCCACCGCCACCACCGCCGCCGCCGCCCGATGACCAGCCACCGCCGCCACCACCGCCTCCGCCACCACCCGAAGACCAACCAGAACTGCCGCCAGACGATTTTCCAGCCATCAGCTTCTTGAGGCCAATAATGCCCGCCAAGAGCAGCGCAATCTTTGAGATAATTAACGCCTTGCCCGCCAGAATATAGAGTGCTCCCATGGCAATTGGCAACATGCCCATTAGCTTGGTGGCCATCATCATGGCCATCATCATGCCCATTTTCTTCATCTTGCCGCGACCTGCAATAAAGTTTATGTGATAAAACCAAAAACAGTTTAATATTCAGCTCATGATAAGCATAAACAAATTGAGACCTTAACTGTAGCTTAAGCTAATGACACATAAGAGGTAATATAGCTGAGCAGATTAAAACATATATATCAAGGCAAAATTATATATATAAATTTTTTAAATAAAATAGAGCAAATAAATAATTATAAAAAAATATTATGCAACTTGACAAATGAATACAAAAATAATAATAAAATATAAAAATAAATAATAATAATAAATTCTGTTTTCCAATAAAAAATTAAAATATTAACATGTAATGTACTACAATTTTTTTATACTAAAACAGTACCTTGTATTGATTAAATGTAGATAAAATAAAAAAAAATAATTTCAATTTATAAAAAATTGTTTATTATTATTATTCAGCTATTTTTAAAGCAAAGAAATTGACCTATTGTTATTCATAATAATTTTTCACACGATTTAATAACAATCCCTTCAGCTATAGACAATGCGTTGGTTAAGCTTGTTACTTGGTATTAAACTCAAGGGAGGGCCTCGACTTATTTTCCTAGCTTTTCTTTGGTGAAAGTGTGCAAGTCTATTACCAAGTTACAAAGGCTGTGTGAGAATATTTTTTGGCCGGCTGCTGAGCTTCAGCTTTAGCTTCAGCTCCAGCTGCAGCTTGTGTGGCTTTCATTTCACGGTGTCATCAGGGACACTTTTGGCGATTTCACTCGGTAAGTTGAAAATAACATGTGTATAAGAGAGAGAGATAAAGAGAGTGAGGCGCGTTGCTCAGAGGGGTATGTGTATGTGTGTGTGCAAATTCAGCCAAAATTCAGCAAAGACGGTCATAACTAGCTTTGCAACTGATGCCATTGCAATTAACCACAAATGGGAATGAGGCAATTGGGAAAGTGTTGGCCAAGTTAAACGGGTATTGATTGAAAATCTCAATTGAAAATCTTGATCAATGATTTGAAAGTAAAAAGGAAAACCCATGTGCCGTGAAAGTAAGTTCACTTTTCATTACTGGAAAAATTATTAGAAAATATTTGCTGCTGTCGCTGCCAAATACTTTAAGTGCTTATGTCAAATTTGTAATTGATGCAAAGCGTTCGCCTGGCAGTCATGAAGTCATTAACATGGCCCACCACCAGGCCAAGTGAAACGTGGCCGACACTTTCATTGCGTTTTACATTCGACATGGCTATGACATCTGAAAGCCCCAGCAAGCTCCGTGTCTTGATTTCGTGCTCATTCCAAAAGGGGGGCATATTTTAGAGTACTTTGACTTTTTAAATAGGTCTTTGCTTTCCGCATTTCCTTAGAGTAATTTGAACCTGAGTAGCATGGAAAACATTTGTATTGATATTATTGTGATAGGCTCTTTATATCTAAGGTTTGTGCAGCTTTTATGTAAACTTTAAATAACTAATAACCAAAATATTTAAAAAATATAGATAACTTTGCTGTTCATTTGTGTTAAAATAAACTCTAATGTCCTTGATGCTTTTTAGTTTCAATAATTTACAAATTTTAAATGAACCTGTTAAAGTGTGGATATTGAATACAACTTTAAGGTTATTATAGTTTATAAACTGGTATGCTTGTGGTTATTTAAAAAGGTTTAGGATATAACATATGTTACTGAATATTTTTTATATACAGCTATTTGACAATAAATCTAAAGCACATTATATTCTCACACCTTATTTGACCTTTCTCTATTCAATCTGTAAGTATGTGATAATATTTTTAAATTATTATGTTCTCTGTTTTATTTACTTTTGATTTTCTCAAATATTTTATATTTTTGTATCCCATATAAATATTTATATAAAAATACACAGTTTCCCTTTTGTTTTATTATTTTGTAATTTGCTATATATTGAATAGTTCTGGCTTTTAGCATTTGATGAGCCATTTTCCACTTCTGATTCTGATTCTAACGTTTGAATATTTTTTTTCCATTCTTATTCCTTTTGTTATAAAATATATATGCATATTTAAAAAAAAATGTGCTAAATTCTATTATTTGTAAAAGCCTCTTATATTGTTTTTGGTTCTCATAAATCTCTCTGTAAGCTCGTTTAAGAGCATTTACGTTTCGGTTTGTTTTGTATTCATGTTCTGTGCGGGTTAACACGATATTCTGGCATGACAATTTTTCGTCATTGCTGTTGTTGTTTCATGTTTGTTGTTGTTGGTTGTTGCTGCTGTTCTTGTTTAGGTTTATGGGTCAGGCGAACGAGTTTCGTGTGCGGTGTGACTGAGTTGTACATATGTTTTGTATGTGTGCACAAAAACAATTGCACAGTTTCCCAAAGACAAGAATTTTTCACGCTGCTTCCACCAGATCGCTTCACCACGCTTTTAGCATACAATGAAAACATGAGACGATGCCAAGCTGCGCACAGGAAATGTGCCAAGCCGTTGGCTGCCAATGTCATTGTCAGCTATTCAATTAAGCCAAAATCATATGCAATGATGCGTTATCATGTGTGCAACTAAGTTAACCAGGCTCTAATAACCACCAATTATGGGGGGGGCAACAACACGCTTTACGCCCGTGTTGCAAAATTATGTCACTGTCACGCGCAATGGATAAATGCTTTAGCGGTGCTTTTGCCGCCAGCTAACATAATTGTAATTAGTGCCAGATAAGTGGCCAAGTGTATGCGAGTGTGTGTGTGCTTACCTTCCTCCAGGCCGCGTCCTATCTCATCGGAAGTCAATTTGGGGAAGCTGACCTGCAGCGAGTGCCCGTTGAAGAAGTAACTCAAGCGTTCAATCAGCATGTTCGTCAGCTTGGCGTCGCGTTCGCTGCCGGAACGCGCCAGCGAGGATTCCAGTTCGTTATCGCTGTAGGCAACCGGCCGTGGCGCCGTCTCCAGTCGGACCAGCTTAATGCCATCGGCCACGTTAATCGCATCGATGGGCGCAATACGATCGATAAACGAGATTGCCTTCTTCTTGAGGCATGGCACAAAGCCGCTCTCGGCCCGATTGCACTCATCATAGACGCGTAGCAAGGTGCGTGCGCCGGCATTTTGGTTGCTCAGTTGCTCTGTGGCCGCCTGGCAATGACTGGCCAGGCACAGTAGACATAGTTGACCCAGTAGGAGCAGCAAATGCTTTTGCCTGAATGTCATTTTCTGTTTAGCACACACACTCACACACCCGCGAAATATATAGCACTATACACACACGCACACTCGCGTCGAGAGCCCGCTTTGGGAAATGGACACACTAATAATCCTGGCTAGCTGATCTCTGAGCGCGTCTTGCACTGCCTGCAAGTTTGTATTAAACTGATGGCCAGAGTTGGCGCGCTTTGTTCTTTTATAGACCTTTCTTTCGGGCTCGCCTCGACTTAATCACAATTTGATTTTCATCGTGCGCCGCCGAGCTGTAGTTGAAGTCGGAGTTGGAGTTGGAGTCGGACTCGGAGTCGCTGTCGCTGTCGGCGTTGGCGTCGCAGTTGGCGTCGTCTGCGGCTCGTGTGTTTGGTTTTCTACGCTGCTGCGGCTCATTTTCCAACAGCTCTGTTAATGTTGCTGCTGTTGCTACTTCTGCCTGTTGCTGTTGCTGGGAATATGTTGCTGTATTAATGATCATTGCGCTAGAGGCAGCTCTAGACGTGTTTTATTTTATTTTATTTTTTTTTTTTTGCCTGCCGCTTTCGTTGTTTATGGCCAAATATATTAGTTGAATTTGATGCCTGGGTAGGTGTTTGGCTTTGACCATTTTTAAACTGGCTACCATTTTGGTCCATCCACTCTCGTTGTTGTTGTCGACACTTTAATTTCAATTTGGTATTTACCAATTTTCGCCTCGCATTTCTATTGCCATTGACCATAAAGAAAGTATTTATCAGCCACTAAGCACTTGCAATTTCCAACTCAATTTTATTATGCAAATTTTCACAGAAGGTGGCAACAACAACAACACCATTAACTATCGGGCAACACCCAACATTTATTATAGAGTATCTATCTGCGCGATGACCAATGCAATCTAGGGCTTTCAGCTACCATGATATGCATCTATTAAAGCCAGGCCAAGCGGCCGAACAGGCCATTGACTTTCGGCTGCTGTTGTTGCCACAAAAGACAAATTGTTGGCCCAATGGCTGTTGTTGTTGTTGTTGTTGTTGTTGCCACAGCTCTGGCTGTGTTTTATGCATGAGCCAGCATTTGTTGTGGCAGCCATGTATCCGCTGTGTTTCTTGTAGAACGTGCCTGTGCACATGCCACATGAAGCCCCGCACACAGGCAGCTAGGCGAAAGGAAAGCTGCCGCAAAGGCCGCATAATTGTGGCTTTGCGCCGTGGCAAGACTTTTCCCAAAAAAACGAAAACGACCAGCGAAAATATGTATATACCTTTTTTTTTGTTTTTGTATTCTTGTCCAGTGCTTTCGCCCAGCTGCCATTGGGGCCACTTTATGAGGCAGGTGTCGCGGCAAAAAGGGAATTGGTCGCACGCCACTCAAAACGGACTTCCCACCCTGCCTGAGCCTGAGGGTCGCCTTAGCTCATTTTTTAACTAATAAAGTCGCAAATTTAGGCCCGACAGCGGAACCTGCACAGATCTCTAATGACTAATGACTGTCGTGCCGGCTACTTGTTACCCTAAAAGACATTACACCTCCAGATAAATGAGTGTGCTTGTGTGTGTGTGTGTGGCTTGCCTCTTGTCCGAATGTTGAGCGATGCTTTGGAATATGCTTTTCTGTCGCTTTCTGGGCCACTAATTTTAATTTTGGCTGTCGCAAATTCTCGCTTTACTTTCACTAAAGGCCACCTCAGGACAGGGGCCTTTGATTTGCATGGATCGCTGAATATTATTACATTTGGTTTGCTTGATAGCATTGTGAGTGCTTTTTAATGCTGCTGATGGGTATTTGGTGAATGGCGCGCATAATGAGCACAGGTATTGCTGTCCTTAAGTAGGTTCACTGACCGCTTCTGCACGGCTGGATTTGAAGAGCCGGAGCAGCATTAAATGGAAAAACTTCAATTGATTTGCGCTTATAGATGGAGGAGAATGGGCATGTACGGCGCAGTTGCCGCAAAATAACTAAAACGTATAAAGTAACAGATGCTGCCATTTTGTGTTTAGATGTATTTGTGTACCCTGTAACCATAAGATCATTTAAATGGGGTATTTGAAAGCTGTGAGGCATACAAATGGAGTTGACTGAAAATCTATTAAGCATAGACGCCATAATATCAAGATACATTTATTCTTTGTGCAATGCAGAATTAATCTCTAATTAATTATGACAAAAACAAGCCACTAAAAGATAAATTCGCAATTCCAAATTTTGAACATAACATTTTTTTTCGGATATCAGGGAAGGGCATTCTTTTTTTTTCCTATAAATTAAATTTTCAAAATTTCATATATTTTAAATGTAAAATCGATCTAAATGAAAAATCATGACCAAAATACCAAATATGAGAATCGGTTCAGTTTTGACAAAGTTATGGAACTTTGAAATATGGGAGCTATGGATCCGAGAGCTTTACTTGTCAAAATGTTTGCCAATTTTGGCATGATTTTTGATAAAAAATGTGACCCCCTTTGAATCGGGTTTAATGTTGATTTTATATTAATTATGACTAACACAATCGATTAAAAACAAAAATTCGCAATTCTAAATTTTGAAAAAATTTTTTTTGAAAACGAATAAAGGGGGGGACATGATATTTTCACAAAAAAATAAAAAAATTTTATTTTCAAAAATGCATATATTTTAAATGCAGAACTAATCTAGATGACAAAACATGCCCAAAATGCCATCAAACATGAAAATGGGTTCAGTTTTCACAAAGTTATGGAAGTTTTAAGTATGGGAGCTATGGATCCGAGAGCTCTACTTGTCAAAATTTTTGCCAATTTTGGCATGATTTTTGACAAAAAATTTGACCCCTTCAGATTTGGGTATAATGTTGATTTATATACTAATTATGACTAACGCAATCGATTAAAAACAAAAATTTGCAGTTCTAAATTTTGAAAAAAAAATTTTTTTCGAAAATAAATAATATTTTCACAAAAAAATGAAAAAGTTTTATTTTCAAAAATGCATATATTTTAAATGCAGAACTAATCTAGATGACAAAACATGACAAAAATGCCATCAAACATGAAAATCGGTTCAGTTTTGAC
>SCDS01000724.1:0-24870 GCA_004149465.1 Drosophila nigromelanica
CTACACAGCCACCCCAATAACCTTGCCATCAACCTGCTTGACAACAGCGCTACCACAAGACGCCTTAGAAGACTTCACCCTCTTGACCTACCGCTGAGGGAAGATGATTAACCAAACCCCCTCCCCCCCTTCCTTAACACCACTCACCCACCCACCTACCAACCACCCAACAAACATGTGAAAATAACTGTGAACGTTCTGTCCAAAAATTTAATTATTGCCTACTAGAGGGCAGATTTTAAATAAAGCATATTTGTTTTCATACAAAAAAAAAAAATATATTGACTGCTTCAAGTCAAGAGACTAATAAAAACAACTAAGAGTGGTCTTGTTTTTATAAAATGGCTTCGAACAGCGAGATCAATGCAATCGTATGCGATAATAGATAGATAGATAATAGTTAGCGACGACTAACTTCGACCGACGCCTAGAACACTACCTACGTCTGCAAAAGTGATTATAGAGCGACAAAAATAAGAGGGAGCATTGCAGAAGCCGAGGTTTACATTTTACATGCTTATGTTATTCACAGAGCCATAATATAGCCAACTTCAAACAAGAATAATTCATTACATTGCGTTGTATTCGAACTTAAATTAAATGTATAATTTGGAATCTGCTGCGGAACCAAACAATAGGTATATTGTTACTCATCACTGAATTGAATTTTAAGTAATAGTAAAACTCAAATGTTGGTAGAGTTGCTAAATTTGTAGCAGGAATGAATAGAAACGAAAGCTTTTTTAAAAATTAGATTTTTTTAACATTATTACATTTGAACATATATCTTAAAACAAGCTTTTTACAAATGTAATTAGGCCCCTGCTGACACTAATTAACACCTAAAAAGCGTTCAATTGGAATTGCTCTTTTTTTTAGTTAAAAATACCACTTGCTTTGACAGTAAATTATTTAATTCACTTTAATTGCAATGCAATTAATCAGAAAACCAATGCAATTGAAATGGAAACCGCTTATACATCTATCCATTTAATTCTGATTTTTTTGGTGGAGGAGTATACAAACAAAAAGATTATATGTATACATATTAATTATTTGACTTTAATTAGTATTAATTTTTGTTATGAATGCAACCAGCAATCAGAATTTACCTATATACTCAAATATGTATATGTATATTGTGCGTTTGTGTGCAGTGAAATAAAAATTGAATTGATATTCATTCAGTATTCATATTCGCTGGGTTGTGATTCGTGTGAATGTGGAAATTGCTTTGAGCGCCGCAAAATAAATTGCAAAAACGCCTGCACAAATTCTAAACTGTAAATGCAAATAAACGAAATTGAGCACACAATAAAAAATATATATATATTTTAGATACAATATTTATGTGCATACATTCAATGTATGTTGTTCGTTTATTTTGCAATAACTTTTGTGCATTCTGCCGTTTAATATGCCTTGTAAAGTGGCTTTTAAATGTTTGCCAATTTCTGACTTTTGAACTTCCGACTCCCACTCTCCTTTCACCTGAACCCGTTATCAATTTGCATGACAAAGCCGCTTAGCCCAAGTGTTGCTAGCATATTTTATTCCATGTTAGATAGTTGCGCTTAGTGAGCCAAAGACAAAAAATATAAAATAAAATAAATAATATTCAAAACAAAAATGTTCATTTAGTATATGTTTCGCAACACAGAATGTTTATTTAAAGTAGCTATTTTCGGTAGTTTATACCTGAATTAAATAGCGTACATCAAATGTTGTTAAACTACTCACCAAGCGATTTTTCTTTGTTCTTTGTAATTAAATAAAGCTTACTTCTGATATACCTAAATATATATTCTTCAGCTCTTGCACACCACAAACAAAAGCCGTCCTTAAGCATTTCAAACTCTCTTTAGCCAATTATAACACAGCTTGGACAAAGTGTTTTTCTTTAGAAAAACTTTTGAGTGATTTTTTCTTGTTTTTCTTTTACTTAAATATGTAACCAAGAATACTTCTATTGTTTTTACCAAAAAAAAACTAGTTTATTTAAATTTGGAAGACCAACCTCTGAATGCGGCCCACTTTGCAGAATTTACGACTCATATTTATTTTTATAAATTTAGAAATGTATTTACACGTGTTTCCGTGTTTCTGGTTTTTTCTTTCTAGCTTTAGCTCGAAGTCATCTTGTGTTTATTATTTAACTTGTCATGAAAATAACAACTACATGACTCGCAGAAAAAACACGAATATTGTTGGTCTCGTTATGTTACGCCACAGTAGTGCTGGTCAAGTGGGTGGCAGGAACGTTAAGGGGTATCCGTGGGCCGAGCATTTAGCTTGCAGTATTTTAGCTTGTTATCTGTTGCAATTAAATTTAATCACTTGCTCCAATTAGCATTGCAACTGCGATAATTTCGTGTGTTTGCGCTTAACGCAATTATGCGGCTATATCACGGCCTTTCCATCCACCCATCCACCCAACAACTCACCCGCCCAACGCCCCGTGCAGTGCATAAACATCAAATCAAATTACATTGCTAATACGCCACGTTGTGCGCACAGAGACTCAGCTAGAGTCAGCGCAGCGCAGCGCTTTCGTTCTGCAATTTGTTTGCATTTATTTACCCACTTTATGCTTGTCCCATAAATGGTCGAGCTCCAAGGCTAATGAGTGGCTCCGGCCAGCTTTGGCTCCAGCTCCGGTTTGGACCTGTTTTAGCTCTCCCCCATTCGTATTCGTCTTAATGCTGGTTATGTTTAAGGATTTGCACAACTTTTATTCTGTTGTCCCTTTTTTTGTTGGCTCCGTTTTATTCGCGTGCTTCCGAGCTGCCACTCAGCTCCGGCCGTGAGTCATGGTAAGGTCCGCACCGCCCCCTCTTCACCCTCATGAATCTATGTTTGAGTGCTTGTGCATTATGAATTTTTTATAATTTCTTGCGTTTTTATTGGCCATTTATTCGGCTGGCTGTGTTTGGGTCGCTTAGTGCGTGTTTTTCCAGCTCCTGTTTGTTTTTATTTCTCTTCTGTTATTTTTTTTATGTATCCCATCGCCAGCGAGCGCTTGTAAACAGTTTAGGGCAATATCATTGCAAATGTTTTTACTGCACTACTGGGACAATTTTGTGTCAAAATGATCCTTAACTCTTTTGGGGTTTGCCCCAGGTAACAATAACAACAACGTTGAAAAGCGTTTACTATATTTTTTACCATAATAAATACAGATAATAGAATATCAACCGTATTTTTTAACTCTTGTGATATTTTCGGGCTTTTTGTTTGGCTTTTGCTTAATACACAAATAATTTAATAATTTGCTGTTCTTAACATTAAGCTTAATAGCTAAAATTTAATAATAATGGTTCAAAATTACTTTGAAATTATGCAACAAATTCCATATTTTTTATATAACATTAATATACCAAGGTAATGCAGCTTTTAACATTTATATTATATTCATGTGTTTCAAAATTCGAAGAAAAAAGCTTTCAAATAAAGTAAAGAATTTTCAGATTTATTTACAAGCTTACCTGTTTTACCTGCATGTAAAAATTAACGTAATATTATTTCTCCAATGCAATCAATTCTCGCATGACTGATGCTCGGGTAAATCATTTACAATAACTCACTAAGGGAATTGCGAAAAACGCATTAAATCCCGTTTCTGCTCTTTTTCGAATCGGCGTATTGACTTTTGAGCAATTGGCTTAAGTCGAAAACCATTTATAATAACGCCGTTATGACGAGGTGCTAATGGAACTTGCAACACTGTGCGGCAACGGGCTGGCCATACAAATGCGCCATGATTTATTAATAGTACAGGCCGAACACAAACGCACACACACTCACTCACTCACTCACTCACTTGTACTCACACTCACACACACACACACAGCTCAGTCTCAGATCTCAATGGGGGTCAATGCGAAGTGAACCTAACAAACGGGGTGCACAACGAGTAATCTCCTTAAAATGCAATTTGTTTTGTTGCAATCAACGATTTTTGATGATGACGCCCAACGAAGGAAGACTGACCAGCAGCAGCTCCATCATCATCATCATCATGATGCTGCTCATGTCGGTGATGATGATGATGTTGATCGAATGCGAGTTGAGTAACAATTTGCAGTATAGCCAAATAAATTGGTTGTTATTTCTACCCTCTACCCAAAAAAAAGTAAGCGAACGGAACGAAAATAAAATTTGTAGGGTGCTTTTTGGGATTTTTTTTACGTGCGCACCACTTGACTCAAATTGGTTGGCTGCCACTCGTGATGCATGGCCATGCCAATGCGGTTTGAGCGCTGCGACAGCCCTGACAGACGGATAGACAGACAGCCGGACAGTCGGAGAGTCGGACAGCCGGGTGACCAACGGCCATTGCAATGAATGAATCACAAGCCAAAAGAGAGGGGGCTCAGAAACAATGCAGACACACACACACACACACACACACGCACACAAGCATCGTTTACAAAAGCGCAGCGCATGCAGTTTCGCGATGCGAAACGGGGCGAGGTGAGGCTTGGCAATGCAGGGCTGAGCAGTCAGTTGATCGGGCCAATGCTTGGCTTGGCTTTGGCTTTGGCTTTGCTGCATACTTTATGGCGTGCTGGTCGCACTGCGTGTTTGCCAGTAACAGATTTGTTTGCCTTTCTTTTGTTTGCATTGCCTGGCCCGCAAATCCTCCTTCCCACCCAACCCCGCCCCTCCTGCGAGTCGCTTGCATTTTATTTGCTTGCACGTATCAGAGCCGTGTTTCAATTTGCACACACAAAAAAAGCGTTTAGTGTGTTGCAGATGAAAGGTACCGACTAGATAATACTCTTTTTAATTTTACAAAATTCCTTTAAAAACTCTTGGTTTTGTGGTCGATATTCAGGAAAATGGTAGTCACATATCTTTCTTTATACCAGAACCAAGATATGAGCTTTAAAATTGTTGTATTCTACTTAACGGATGTAGAGAAAGTATCCTAAAATTAATCGATGTATGCTTAAACTTGATTTATATTCCAATTTAGAACTTTTATAGTCCGACACAGATCGTAGATGTTTCTGTTTAATAAATTTGCACGCACCTATAATACCCATTTTTTTGTTCTCCATTTACAATGGCTGCAGGGTATTGACAAAAAAGAAGCCCGCACATGTCGATTGCTACTTCGTCGTTCTGTGTGATTGTGAGATTGATTTCTAGCTTGTCAGTGACTGCGTCTGTCTCGCCGTCCGATTTGCTGGCTGTCTGTCTGGGCGCTTGTTGCCAATTCTCTTGCATATTTTTGCATATCTATCGCGGCGCCATCGAGCGTAGTTTTATGCATTTTTTCGAGCAAACATTTTGCCACCAGCTGACAAACTGTCGAATGTGATGCAATTCATAAAACGCGTGTAAATTAGCCCACAAAGAGCCTGGCCTAGATTAGCCAATGAATCTGCTCCTCCACCTCCCCCTTTGTCCAGCGTTGTGCGTGCCTTTTGGCGCTTTGTGTGCCGAGTGGTTAGTCAGCGCTGGTTGTGGCTCAGTTATATCTAAAGGCATATTGTACGCGGTTTATCAGCGACAAGCGAACGCACTTCCACACAAACGTCAGACTTGGAGTTTGTTATCAAATATTGCCATGATAATTACCCCTGGCCCTGGCCCCGACCGTGTTCCGTGTCTCCACCAGTTCCTGGCGTAATCGGAGACTCTGTTGTTGCAGCTATTTAAACAATTTGCTGATTAGATTTTTAACGTTTTTTCCGTCTCTTTCTCTCGCTTGGTGCTGCTCTCTCGCCCGCTCTTTATGCACAGCATCGATGGGAAAAAGGTTGCTTTAGTCTCAATTTGCTCATATTGCTATCATTTCTGCTCTGCCCGAGGCATTTTCATTAGATTACTTTAAAAATGTAGATTTGTTTTTGTTTCTACACAAATTTAGATTTTTTTTTTAATTAAATGCATTCTTGTTGTTGCCCCCAACTATTTACAGCCACTGTTGCATGTCGGATTCGAGCTTAAATTTATCCTGTTTGCTCCACAACTATTTGTTCTGTTCGCTTTACCAAGTTGTGGCCTGTCTGTTTACCTTTGCGTACCTTCTGGACAATCGAGGCACAGGCACAACTTGTATAAAGTACTATGTATTATATTGTTTTTGTATATGCATACACATATATACAGATATTTATACACACGCTGTCGTTGTCGTCATTAGCTAATCTCTGATCTAACCAGACTGAGCTGACACAATGCTGTGATGACATTGCACTTATTTGCTATATAATATATATATAGACACGATGTGAATTTAATACAAGTAGATACAAGCTACAATTTGAACTATGACTACATATTTATAAATTATTTAGCATTCTTACGCAGTGAAATTATTATGATAATCGGTTCATTTTCGACGCTATTTCTGGAACCTTTCATATCTACATTTTTGTCCATTTTGACAACATTTTGATCAAATTACATTTAAATGTAGAATTATCCAGGGCCCAAACCATGACAATTTGTATAGATTAGGGAAAATTACTTGTCAAAATTTTTGGAAATTTTGGCATGATTTTGTTTTTCTTATATTTAGGAACGAGATTTCCATCCCAGAACTAATTGTTAATAAAAACCTATTAAAAGCCCATTTAACTATCGAAATGACTCTGTCTGACTTTGTGCTAAGGTGCTGACACAGAAGCCCATTTACTGAGCTCGTTAACCAGCAACATTATCCGGCTATAATCGAGCACATACATGTGTATACCTGTCTATTATCTATTAGCTGCCATAAAAAGGGCACATTTTGCATATGGGAGGGCCACAAATTATGCAGAAATTGCCAAACAAGTTGGACGAGATGACGAGCTCCCATTGGAGCAGTGGGTCTGTGTGGGAATATATGTCGTACTTATCTAATCATAAGATGACTGATTACGTCGCCACATGCAAGCTATTAGTTTGTGTGTGTGTGTGTGTGTGTGCGGGTGTGTACCCGATAAGCAAGACAAATGTGCTGTGCGAAATCTATAGGCTGTATGTCTAATAGCGACATGCACATGTCATAAAACATACGTCCAAATGAGAAATGTTGCCAAGTCAGCAGCCACAGCCGCAGACGCAGCACATGCTGGGCCGGCCAGGACAACAGCATTGGCTACCAATCTCAGCTACAATTCGTATATGCGGCAATATTTTTGCTAGCTTAGTCGAATCCGCACGCTGCATGCCAGAGATTGGCTGCCGTTGCTGTGGTTTATTCAATTTATTTTATAACATTTTCTAATGCATATTTTGCGCGCGTGCCTGAAAATGCTTTTCATTCCATGCGACTCCCACGGCATAACGTTTGCGCTTGTGACATTTTTCCTTGTTGTTTGTTGTTGTGCCGCTTCACCTGAACTTTTCGTTACCTCTCTCTCTCTCACAGTCGCTCGCTCGCTCTTGCTCTAATGTTGTTGAAAAGTTTTGTCCAACTATTTATCTAGTGCTGTGCATTTTCGCCAAGCCTGTGCAATTTTTTGTTTTTTGAATATGCCAACAATTTTAATACCCTTCCAGCGGGTATTATCATTTTTTTTGTCATGAATTGTGTAACAGTTAAAATATACTTGATCAGTCGAGTCAATATAGCCATACCTGTTTGTTAGTTTCTATAAAAATTAATTCTCAGTTAAGCAATCTCTCCATATAAGATAAACCTTAACACAATTCTTTATTTTTGTCCTCAAGAGTATATAATCTTCGGCATTTCAATAAAAAAGCTCTTCTCGCGTGTAGTTTTATTCCGACAAACTTGTCCTGACAAACATTTTGGTTACAGCTGCCAAGCCGGAATTCGGTTTGCAACTGGTTTGAGATTTTGTACCCTTAAGTTGGCCTTTACTTGACAACTTGTGTGTTCTTGGACGTTTTGCCGTCTTTTTGGATTGACTCATCAAAGGTCAAACGTTTGATTTTTAGCTTGCTTCAGTTAGTTTTTGCCCCACGTTGCGTTCCGTTTCGCTTTCAATTTGCCAAGACGGCAATTGCCCAAGGGCCTGGCACTGCTCTACGACTCATCTGCCCGAGCTTGGCCATATGTGTGGTATTGTGTGTGTGTGTGTGTGTGTGTGTGTGTACTTGCCATTATGTGACCATTTTCCGAGCTGCCATAAAGCCCGCTGGCCCGCTTTTGTCTGCTGCAGCATTGCGGCGGCGACTGTGCTGCTCATGATGAGGGGCAGGGGGAGCCTTTATGCCTTTTTAATATGGTCTTCCACCTCGACTACCTCGTTGTCATTGTCCGACTCTTTTGTTCGCCGCAGTGGCTGACCACATTCAGTCGACATTCGTTGTTCTTGTGATTGTTGTTGTTGTTGTTGTTGGTGTCATTGTCTAACTGGGGCCTGGGGGATCACATTCTGTTCGCATTGAGAGAGAGTTCATAAGGTTCTTCCGGCGTTCATTGTTCACTAATTTTGTCACGTTTGCAGCTTTTTGTTAGCAATTTTGCAGCCATCTTTTACTTTTCCTTACTTTCCCTTTCTCATTTTTGTGGCGTTGCCTCCATTTGTTCGCCTACTAATCCTTAGCTGGTTGGCCCCGCGTTGCATTTGATTGATTATCATTGTGACCTTAACTTGGCTGGCCAGTGTCGTTTCGGGTCTTTCACGTTCTTTCACTAATCATAAGCGGAAAAAACCTGCCTAAAACCGCAACGATGCAAAAAGTGCGGGCCATGCGGGTCATTTTTTTAACAAAGCCCGTCGCCAGGTGACGGCACGTGACTCACACGCCTCTTGCCCCACTAAGTGTGCTGCATATTTTAGCGGCAACTTTTGGCCCCAACAGCAATTTTATTTTTATAATATTCTTTGCTGCTTCTGTCATGTGCTGCAAAATACTTTTAAGCGCATGTTTTGAATATTCCCGCAATATTTCGCTGTCTTGAAACTAACACGGTGTGTGTTCTATACCCTATACTTAAAAAGTTCGTGAATATGTAGCATAAGCAAACGTGAGTGTTATTAAATATATGTAGAGAGCGTCCAATAAAGAATGAGGAATTTTGTGTACTACTTTTACAAACTATACGAAAACTATAAGAAATACAATTCTGTTATGTTCATTGTTTATTGTTTATAACAGGTGTATGCCTAACGCAGAGCTTAACTTTTTATAGGGTATCTCCCTGTCAAACAGGTTAAACGTTAACATTCTTTTATTTTTGAGGGGTGTTCGCGGTATTTCAAGTAAGTTGACGTAGCTTATCTACATGCTTCCTACTGTCAGGTCGAGTCTTCCGTCAGCTCTACTATATATTATATATACGAGTGCGAGGGTATATGCTTTCTTTTTTCAAAGAAGTATGCATGTGTATGTGTGCTTGTGTTTTTGCACATTTTTCCGCTGCTATTTTGCCGTATTAAGAGGTATTACAACTTTGTGACAGTTTTTGCGTCAAATTAAATATGGGATTTTTTAAAATAAATGAAATATATGCGAATTAAAATTAAATTTAATCTTGATCACCTTCAGTGTAAAATGGCCTAAGTTGCAATAGATTACAGATTTGGGTCGGTTAATATTACACTTCAGTTTTAGGCTGAAAGCGAGTTTTTAATAATGCAAACGTTTCCTTGTCGATATTGAATGCATAGTATATATTCGATAAAACTAGAAAAGATTACCAGAATCTTTAATAGGGTATTAAATTTTGGCTGCCGCGCAACATTTGTCTTACTTTTTGTGTTGGGTGTTTTTTTCGTTTTTGCTGTCGCGGTGCTTTACATCTTTTTAATGTTGAAAATCTTTACTTACTTCCGCTGGCAGCAGCAGTGGCAGTGGCAGCGGCAGGAAACGGAAGTTTAACTTTTGTGAACATTTTAGTGATTCGTGCGCAGACACTCGCCCGCTGGTGCACTAGGCTAGCAAATGGGATTGGCTCTGTCAGGGATTTGGACCGCAGCTTTTGGGAAGGGAGGGCGTTGCCAACCTAAATACATAATAATGAAGTTTCTGTTTAACATGAACTTGTTAACGACACATGGCTCACAGCTGCATCGAAGACGGCCTCAAAAATTCAAATATTTTTTAATGCACTGTCGACAGGTCGATGCCGAACTTGAGCGCCGTTTTACTGCCTGCACACACATATATATATTTCTATATACATATGTATGTATGGAAGCTTGTGCGCTTTAATAGTTTTCAGGCAAAACATTTCGTAATCCTCACCTGCTGCTCTGAGCTGCTTATAACTTTCTGATGTGCAACCCAGGCGCTTGGCCCAGCAACGTTTGGCACCGTGCCGGTGCACTATCCCAATGGAATTGCCACGCCCACTCGCCGCTGTTGCTGGCCAAAAGTTACAAAAGTCGAACCAAACGGGCAAACAAGCAAACTTTCAAAGTAGCAAACTGCCGGAGCTCGTTATTACTAGTATTATTATTATTATTATTTTTTGCTTATTTAATGCGTGCAACGTTCGAGATGCAACTTACTGCGAGCTTTTGGGCGCGCTACGTTCAACTTTTCAACGTTTTTAACTTTTAAACAAAAGTAGTCGGCAATTCGGATTTCAACGGACACTCATTGCGTGCTGCACGTCCGTAGCTTTTAACAGTTGCATGCTGCAATAGTCACGCCCCCTCCTCTGACACACGCAAACACACACTGCAACACACATCAAATAGCCACACACAAGCACATACACGCACATGGAGGAAATGCATTTTCAGTGGCCGTCAAGAAAGCAAGGGAAAGCAATTTCAGTTGAGTTTTATGAGCATTTGTTAGCCTCCTCGCGACTGGCCGTTCCATTTTCAGCGAGCTGTTTCAATTTGTAACGTTTCAGCTCTACAGCTGCCGCCGCTCTACAGTTTACTTGTCTCCCACCGCCCCTTTTTGTCTACCCGTTCTGCTCAACTTTATCCTCGCATCTCTGACATCATGACATTGCAATGCCGTAAAAGCGTTATGGCAAATTGTTTTAAGCTGTGCGAAAATGCCATCAAAATCAGTTGACTATGCAAAGCAGCCAGTCTGCAGTTCCACAAGATTGCCAAGAGATGGGATGGGGGTGGGTAGTGGGAGTGGGAGTGGGACACTCTGTGTGGCCATTTGTTGCTGTTCGCATTGCATTTTATAGCTTGTGCTTGTCAGCCATTATTGTGGGCATCTACTAAGCGTTTCCTTCGCTGTGGCTTTGAGTTGAACTTTAGTGGCTCCCAAGGGAAACACGTCGCCAGTGGTCGCCCATTGGTCGTCGCTCTGGTCACTGTGAAGCTGCCCCAGGCAGCAACTGTAAACAGACCTTCTGCAATATGCTGACGGTTTCCCACTGCTGCGGAAGCAGATGCTGCACATTGCGAGCAGGCAAATGGGGACACTTGGTGCTTGATGGAGATGGGACCAATTCATTCAACAAGCCAAATACGAAAGCAGAGACTGAGTAAGGTTGTAAATGAGTTGCCGTTATCCAAAATGGAGTCATTTTGTCAAACTATTGACAGATTAGTTATGGATTAGTTCCTTGAAGGCGTCGGTGAGTTCATTTTTAGGTAACTTCGGAAGCTTGAGAAATGTTGTCAAATTTTAAACTATTTTTCACAGCAGAAACCTCAGGGAATTGAGGGATATTTGAATAAATATTGACTAGGAAAAGTCTGCTGGATTTGAGTCCATAATAAATGTTTAAATTTTTTTTAAAGTGAACATACACTAAATTTGGCATCTACATTATTTTTATTTTGTTAGAAAACAATCCAATTTTTATGTTCAATGGTATTATGACTATTGTAAATTTAAGAATAAAATATTACATTAATTAATATGCACAGCAAAATAAAAATAAAATAAAATAATTAAGCCGCTCACAATCTTGATATGCTATCTGTCGTAATTATTGTTTGACTGAAGTTCCCTCGCTTTCTTTTATACATCGCTTCAATTTAAATTATACAAATTCTGCGCAAGCCGCTGTGGCAAGCCCACTGCATGTGGCAGCAACTGAAATGCCCCCGAGGCGGGCCCTTTGCCTTGGCTCAGCTCTCGGGTACCTTTTTTTTTCACGCGATCCACTCTTTGTTTGCGCTTTGTTTGTGTGGCCCCGGTACCCGCCCCAACGGACGCAATGTACGCTCCCGGCGTGCGAATTCGCGCGGCTGCTGACACTTTGTAATAATACCCAGTATACAAAGCGCTGCAAAAGGGGATATTTGCTGTCAGTAAGTGATAAAAGTAAAAGTATATTTCATGTATGGGCTTGGGTTCAATTTTCAAACTACAATTTCTTTGTCAAAGCTCAACCAACTTTGCTGTTAATTTGTTATCTAAATTAAGTCTGCATTCTTTTTTTGTGATATGGAAAGTTTTGGGCACTTACATAGACATTCCATCTTTGAAACAATGTAAAGTAAAGTAAAGTATGTAAAAGCACATTAACTGTCTGCTCAGTTAACAGTTACAGAGTATCTTATAGTCCAAATTGGTTGACAACCACTTGAACTTTTTTTCACTTGGTTTTTGACGCTTCGCCGCCTGCCAAACGTCGCATGCATAATTTAATGCAAATAATGCACTTGTTTCGTTTCGTTTCGTTTCGTTTCGTCTCGTTTCATTTCACTTCACGTGTTGCCTTAAACACACGCGTTCTGCGGCTGAAGGGGGCGTGGCTGTGGTGCATAAAGTGCACAACTCCATTTAGCATTAACTTGACCGCCTTAGCTTCATCTTCTTCGGCTTCTGCCACATTTATTTAGCATATTTCTTGGTTGCATTGCATTTCCGCGCCTGCCGCACGAAGGGAAACGCGACGTGTTGGCATCAACTTAATTTCCTGTTTGTTGCTGGCGCCGCGTCGCTCGACTGCTCCATTTTTAATTCCTTTGCTTGGCTTTGGCTCTGACTGTGACTCTGACTCTGACTCTGCCGACTGCCTTTACAACTTGTGGCGCGTTTTGTCTTCGCTTTCTATTTAATTTCCCAGCCGAAAGCGCCCTCGTACTGAGCGGCTGGCATTTGCCATTTGCGGTTGCGCTCTTACACAACACTGCAATTTCCATCAACAGTTGAGTACCCTATTATATATATATATATATTTTACTTTTCTTTCTTTTTGACGTTTTCTTTAATGGTTAAAATTAACGCCTGCTGCCCAGCTGCTGCGGGGGTGACGACATTTTCTTTAGTTTGCGGCTGCCTCATGAAAATTGTGTTGCAAATTTCCTAAGTGCCATCATTCAGCAGCCACTTTTCCTCTTTTGGCGCGTTGATGAGTGTTTTGTTGTTGTTTACCTCAGTGCCGAGTGGCTTGTGTTTGAGTGCTTTATTTTTGAATAATTTATTGTCTGCGTTTGTGAATGAGCGCCGAACGCGGCGTATACGCAATGTTAAAGAGGCTTAATCGACGGCATCGCTCATACGCCGTATGTATGCGGCAGGCAATTAAAAGCGAGTCAAACGATTACTCGACGCTCGCAGTCGAGTTAATTAAACCGCGATATTTGCATATTTCGCATCTGGTGGCACACACACACGCACACAGCCACTAACCAACCACCCACGCAGCCGCTGCGATTGCTGCGCAAATGTGTTGCAAGGTTTATTGCTCAATTTCCCCCAAAAAGTTTGCCAACCTGCCGCTCCGCCAGGGTGTTGGGTGTTGGTGTTGGGGTGATCGGTGTTGAGAACTGTGAGCAACCGACGCACATCGAGTTAACATGCAACTTTAAGTTGCTTTCACAAACTTGATCCGTGGCAAGCACAGAAGGCACTGATAGCCCGTGGCGCGCTGTCAGCCCAGATAAACTCAGACAATGTTCAAACATTATCCAACAACAAGAGGGGGCACGTGACGGGAATTTGACGTGCTTGTGATTTTTATTAACACACTTTGCGTACCAGATTTTGGCTAATAATAAAGTTATTTACTTTTGGGCCCACCTAGGGCTGCATTGTTTTTGGTTCGCCGATAATAATTTATAAATTTAATATGGCTGCAACGGCGTTTGGGCCACCTTTTCAGTTGCTCTTGTTGTTGTTGCTGATGCTGCTACTGCTGCAATGTCCACTGTGATTTACAGCTATGCCTGCAATGGTCTCCATGCCAGGAAGTGGGCGCCCCGAACGTGCGCCAAAATTTGTTGTTGTCGACCGCTGCTAGCCGCAGCAAGGACATTTATATTTGCTCGCACATACATATACTCCCCGTCAACCTTTTCAGCAGGGTATTTTATTTTATTTGTGCCATATACGCGAGTGTTCAAAGTAGATGAGTTCTACTGATAAATGAGGCGTCAAAGAAGTCTTTTTCTTTTCTTTTAAAAGTTGAAAACTTTAAAACTTAAATTGAGAAACGCAAAATCTACAAGTTTTCTTTTGAAAAGTTGTACAAAGCAAAATAAAAAAGTTTAGCAACTGATCATCATTAAAAATTAATTTAATTTATGAAAAACAATATATTTATTTTATAACAAAATTAATAAACTATTTATTGCCACATATACATACTATAAATGAACTTAAGCTTATTTCATCCGTAATGTAATCGAAATACTTTAATTCAAATTTGCTGCTTCTTCATATATCATATATATAATATGATATCTCCAAGTCGAGCACTGCCCAATTCCATGTATTCTGTAGACCAAAAGTTGTTGGCTGTAGCTGTTGTAAGTATTCGTGTGGTTGTTGTTGGCACATTGAAGCCCACAATTACAAGGGTGTATAATGCGCTGCTATGTTTTAAGAATTTTGGTGTGTCTATGGAAGCCTGGTCGTATCGCTAAATAGGACCAAAAAATGTTGGGTGTGTTTGTAAAAATGTCGTTATTTATTGTTCCGCCCGTTCGGTTTTTGCGTAAGCCCGTTTTGGGCGCATTTCAGCCATATTTATTTATTGCGAACTTATTTATGAGACACGAGGCCATTGGCAGTGACCTGACGGCTTGGCACTTTGGCATTAGCGTGCTGTGCGTGCTGAAGCTACTAATGAGAAAATTATTGAGCGCCTTCCCCAACTAATCCGCACTGACCGCTTGAAATGCGCCCCAAAAATCCAGTGGTAATAAATTGATTTTGAGCACTGCTAACCAATTTCAATAGCCAATATCGCACCCCAACAAATAAGCAAAGCCAATTTGCCGAGCGGAAGAGCGGAAGGGAGGGGCATGAACTGAACCACTCGGCTAACCGCAAATGCTTTGCTACTTGTTCATTTACACTCAACAAGCCCCACCCCGTCGTGCCGCCCCTAACTTCCATATTTGTTTTTAGCCAGCAACAGAAATTTATAGTAGAAAATTAAATACCACACGAGAACTGGTAGCTCACCCCCAATGCCTCAACCCGTTACGCCTCGGCCCGTCTGTTACAGTTTTAACACAATTTTTATTTCAGTTTATTTTCTGTGCTCTCTGGTACTCAGCATCCTGGAGCTGCTGTTGCTGTTCCTTTGCCGTTCCACATGCAGTTTAATTTGTGCATCGATATATTTTCTGAGTTGTCAGGATACGCAGCTATAGCAAAGACACATAGACATATATACATGTATGTGTGTGTGTGTCTGTGTGTGTATATACACGAGTGAACATTGTAATTGCTTAAATGCAATAAATTCCATTTCTTGCCCTGCGATTGTCAGCCTGAAATATAGTGAAACTTTGTTCCTGGCATCCTTAAGGCCACACGTAGGCCCTATTCCGTCTCTCAGGGCGTATACATAATTTAGTGTTTTATGATAATGCGATTTGACACAACAAGCTAAATGAGCTGCCATTCCGGTAATTAACATAAGAAAGTAACTTTAACTTCTCTGTTCATAAATTTCGCAGTCTGTAACATCAATCAACTGGCCAAACAAGCAAAGAATACTCTATTGCTTATGTCAATAGAACACCCCCCGACTCCGATCCGTCCTCGTCTACGTTTTTGGCGTGCTTTGTGCCAACAATGAAACTTTTGAATCAATTCAAGTTGTCCAAAGTTAAATCCGCGCGCTGCAGCACCAGCTTTGCACTCAATTAAGTGTGTTACTGGAGAAGGAGGGGGAGAGGGAAAATGTGAGGTGGTGGTGACGGTGGCACTGACGGTAGCTGTGCGTGTGGCAAGCAGCAGCTAGGAAAAACAATTTTGTTGCTGCTTGGAAAAAGTGATGCAAGCGAGCAAATCCACTTCAACGGCAAGTTAGTGCCAACAATTGCAGCAGCAGCTGCCACATCAGAAGTTGCCATTTTCTTGGCACTGGCCACGTCCCACAAGCCTGCCCCAAACTACCTCTTCACCACCATTCAATATACGTGAGCTGGCAAAGTTTTGGACCCTTGCCGACGCCACTCCGTGACTCGTTACTCGTTGCTCTTCGACTTCCGGCTGATTGACTTGCATTGAGTTGACTTAGCGCAGCTTCTCTTTCTGCTAGGCTCACTTGAAGGATGCATCCTGCCTGGCAACAACGACACTTGGCATCGGTTGCGTAAACTAATTTTCCATGTCGTCACTCGATTGTTTTAAAAGCCAAGTTTGCGTTTGTTGACACAACCCACCCCACACACACACGCACACACACACACTCACACATATGCTCACAATCACCGAGCTTGGTTTGGTCATAAAATATTTAAACTTTTCTATTTGAGAGCTCATTCGTTGCATCGTCTACAGACACTTTCCGCTCCATTGTTGCCGTTTAATGCAGTTTTTGTGTTAAACTCAAAGCCTCCTTCTATTGACCTGAACTTTTCTGTATACAAGTAAACAATTTGCTATTCCCATTAGTAAAAGCCTGCTGCACAGTGGGCAATCTTTTTACGTGAAAAACTAGAAAATATAAAATTCTGAAATGTGCATCACTTATCATAAATTGAGTATCAATAAATGGGAGTTGATCTAAAGATAATCTAAAATAAATTAAATTAACATAAAAATCACTGTTTGCTAATAGCTTATACTAATAAGAAATGAACAATTCAAGTCTTATAAATAAATCGGATTTATGAATTTATAAACTCAAGCTAAATAAGGAAAGCTTTATATTAGTGATGTTATCATCTTCTAATCCGATTTAAAAAATGTTGTTCATTTCGGAATAACATCAGGAAAACTCCCATCTTGTACAAAGTACAAAAACATTGATACAAATGTATTTTATTTTGTGCTTGCTCTGCTTTTTATTGATAAAGTACCTGGCCCTGACATTGCTTATACTATGGATTTGGCAACTTATCAAGCATTATTTATTGTGTACGCCTGTCTAAAAGGCTTTAAATTTGTCAAATGCACACACATACAACATATGTACATACGCATCGAATAATACCTCTTAATGGGGAAGAGTATCGAATTTACACACAAGTACATTAATATCTATCACAATGTGAGTTGTCTGTCGAAACGCACGCAATTGCACAATAGTATTATGTGTAAGTATTTGCCTATCTGTGTGTCTGTGTGTGTTTGTGTATCTCTGTATAGTATTATTTGCGCATTTGTGTGTGTCGCTGTGTCTGTGTCTGCCAGAGGCATTTCCGCAATGTATTTTGACTTGGGGCTTCTGTAAAATGATGGATAATGGCATTTAATGTGAGACGAATTGAACTCAAATTGAATTCCCAAATGTATATACATGAGTTCTCCCCCTCCCCCTGCCCCTCCCCTGGCCACGTCGTGAGTCATGCTTCTAAAATTGTGTCTTAAATTGTTACATCAATTAATTCACAAGTCATTGTCAGTTGTCGTGTGCATTATAAATGATTTGTGTGCGTGAGTGGCTCTTCATTAGCTGTCGCACAGGCCCTCGAGGCGTGCGTTTATGGGTCAAATGGTGCGACCTCATTTGTGGCCAAAACGCCCCCCGCCTGTTTCTCTGCCCTGCTGCATATTGATTTCGTGTGTGTAGGGGGACAAGCGAACACTTCAGACTATTTGCAGTGGTTTGATTTCATTGCGTCAAACGAGTGCTGATTGCCACGCCCCCACACACAAACAGCGGTGGAGCACGTTTAAAAATGCATGGGGCAATGTTAAAGTGAGCCACACACATTCAGAAGAGGCAGCGAGAGGCAGAGAAGTCACTTGCAGCGCTTTTATCAATTATCAATTAACCTAAATTTTAGCATCTACATTTTTGGCACCGACACCGACAGCAGGCAGCCACGTTGTCAGAGCCCCGTGTGCCAGTTGAAGCAGAAATGTCGCAAGATAAAGTATCGTTCAAATGAGACCTGACAGCTTTGGCTGCCTTTACGCCGGAAATTGCGGGCCAGCTGCACCTGCAGCTGGCAGTCATTAGTGTGAAAGGATTCTTAATTTTTTTTAACGCGGTTAAATTTTACACCTTGGCTTTTAGGTCTACGCTCCCGTCCAATCTCTGTCCAGCTGGCGACCCTTGACAATAATCATTTTCATTACGGTTACAGCAAGTTTTTGCCAACAGCAACTGCTGTTGGGATGCGCTGCAGGATGTTTAGTTTCAATTTGATGTTGCTGCTGCCACCCACAACTACTTGGCTGCCAAATTCTAAAACAAACAACTGCAACGAGCATTTTCAAGGCGACACATCTCGCCTGCAACTCCCACTGGGCGTGCCCCGGGGCAGCATTTTGCAGCTACTTTTATGTCTTGCACGGCGGGTGTTTGGGGCGGGTGGTGCGGCGGGTGCAACATCTTTAAGACGTGCACTTGCTCAAGTGGAAATGAATTGAACTCAGGCAGCGCCGCCAGAATCCAATCTCGTTCTCTTGTCAACTTAACCCCGGCTGAGACGTCAACGACGTTGCGCCAATTGTTGTCGTCTGTGTTTGTGCATTTGAGCTGCTTCTCATAGTTGATGCCCATTGCCTAGTATCTAGCTGCTAGCTGCTGCTGGCTTCGCTTTGTCATCAGCAGCCATTTGGTGACTAGGTCGCACAGTGGGTCAAATTGATCGTTAGATAAGCTAGAGTTATTCCATAATGTGTTGTGACGTTCTCTAAATGTCAGTTTTTCGCTAACAGTTTTGTTTTTCACGTTTAACGTTTGAGAAAATATTTTAAAGAAAAGTTTTTAAAGGAATATTATATTTAAGTAAAAACGGATACTAGATAAGAAATTTACAAAAAAAAAACTTTAAGGAAAATTCGGTCAACTTATACGCGTAGGTTTCCTATAGATATATATATCTTTATTATTTTATTTTTCACAGAACTCTGAGATATTTTTAGTTGATTACCACTGTGGCACGTTGTTTGTGCATCAGTCCGTTTATCTGCTGATGCTGATTCTGCTGCTGCTCGATTTTTACTTTAAACAATGGCTTGAGCATTTCTGATTGTCAAATGTTTGCAGAGATAACATTTACTATTGTGGATTTGCAGTGAAGCGCTGTAGATGGCATTCTAACGATGGCGACGAGGCAAGTGCCGTAAGCGCTGCTCAGCCCCGCCTGTCCTGCCGTCTGCCTCTTTAGATGCAATACAATTGCCATCAACCGTCATCTGCAGGCGTCTGGCTGCTCGGCAGGAAGCATCAATTTGTAATGATCCTTTAAGTGCTTGTATTGTCCTTTTGTGTGTGTGGCTTTCCTGTGCGGCAAATGTTTTTTTAATTGTTCCGAACAGTTAATACAATGGCAATTAGTTAGCATTATGCTGCATACTTTTGGGCTTATGGCTGTTATCTCTAATAATAATAAATGTGGTGTATGAAATCGTTTCTCATTTAGCAAACAATTAACATAAAATTTAATGGGAGATAAATATTTGAGATGTGAGTGGACTGTTGTTTTTCTGAAATATAGAAGGCTGTAAAATCGCTGTCAATAATCATAATATTCATAAAGTTAAGCAAAGTTCAAAAATTCTTTAAAGCTGTGCATGTGTTTAATTTATCAACGAGCTGATGCAATCACATTTTCTGGTTTTCAATAAAGGTAAATCCTACTAGCAACCAATTTAGTCGATGTATTGTAGCTCTAGCCGGTTTCCTATCGTTCTCGTTGAATTTTCACTGCATTTTACGCTAATTGAAATCGCAATCGAATTACATGACTGGCCAGGCGCCTCCCCGCTTGCTTCCCTCATGCGCGCGTGGCAAGCAGAAAAGCCAATGAAAATATAATCACATTTATGCAGTTTTTATGCCTGCAGTGTAAATATTTTTGTTGTAAACACGCGGCAGTCGAGGCTCATGTCCTGTTGACGCCAGCCAACTGCCAGCATCTGAGCTCTCATAACAGACACACACACACACACACACACACACACACACACACACAGATGGGCGCAAGGACATTGGTAGAATGAAGCATGTGCGCTGATGCGGCGACCATTCTGCGCATTCAGTGTAGTGCATTCGGTTAGCCAACCAGCCAAACAGTCAGTCCGTCATTCAGTCTCGCTTCTTTGGCCAGTTTTCGATTCCATTTCGAGTTCATTGAATTTGCGCTGAGTTCTTCGCTTTCTGGTTGCTTTCATGCATATGAAAATCGCATTAAAAAAAAATAATAGCATCAAATTTATGTTGTTCTGCCAATATCCAAAATCATAGTCCGATTTCTGTGTGTGTGTGTTTAACAGGATGCGCATAAATGTATGAATCTATTTTTGATTTAATTGCATTCGTTGTATGAACTGGCAGACAGGCTGCTAGCCTTCGCGTCGTATACGTAATTCAATAGTTTTTCAATTGCTGCATAATTCGTTTTAGTTAATATTGACAAGTTCGCTGTTGCCCCAGCTGTTGCATTATTAATGGCCACAAAATGTCGCGTTTCCGGTTATGGGCAGTGAATTAATAGCCAACAATTCAACGGAAATACGCGCAAAGTTTTGTTGACAATTTCAACTTTGATAAATGATGACGCCATGTGCGTGTCTGTGTGTGTATGTGTGTATGTGTGTGCGTGTGTTTGTGTCTGTGTGTGCGCGTAAATGTCACGTTCTGACAATTAATAATGTGATTTTTCTTGTCTCTATTTGCAGTTCAACGAGCAAGCGCCAAAAACTACTAAAGGTAAATAATAACCTTACATATCACACTTCCCCTACGTTACTGTTACTGTTACTGCAGCTGTCAACGTTCATTTATGGTCGGAGCGTGTTGATTTTGACAAGCTCCTCGTATCAGCGGTAAAAATCTATGCCCAGGCATGGCTGATTAGTCAAGCCATAAAGTTGCCTCAGAGCGAAAAACAGACCATAAGCCAGTGCCAAAGTGGAACTTTTAACGAAAACTGACAACCGCAATGACCAAAGTGTCATAAATCCATAACCGAGCGTCAACAACATCAACAAACATTTTGTTTGACCTACGACATGTGAGTGAAACGACGCCACGCTTGGCGGCCAATAACCCCCAATAACCGCCGACCCGTTGGGATAAACAACGCTAGACGACAGCTCTCATGTCAACCGCAGGCCGACGTATCGGACAGAATGGGACAGCATATATCACAGAGGGACTGAACAGGGGGAGAACGGCTGGGTATAAAAGATTGACTGTCCCTGTACTCTGACAACCACTCAACTCAGCTCAGCTCGACTCCACTCGACTCATCCATCCACCCACTCATCGCTTCGCGTCTGTCAGATAAAATGAAGTATTTGGCGAGTGTGTGTGTGTGTGTGTGTGTGTGTGGGTGTGTGTGCGAGACATGCGGGAAAACAAAATTCTTTTCAAACAGCAGCAGCTGCTGCAGTGGCAACTGTAATAACAACAAACGACAACATTGTTTATGTCTGTGTTCAAAATTTATCGATAACTCGCGGCGGCAAAAAACAATGGCGCAGAAATTCATGAGCTCCCCAACCACCCGCGGTGCCAGTCATCAGTAATAATCATATATAAAATGTATAAATTTGCTAGCACATATATATATATATATATATATTTATATATTATATGTGAGATCGCAATGAATTTTGCCATTTTTTGCCTAGCCGCATAACAACAGCATTGACAGTTAAATGAATGACTTTGGCAGGGGAGAAAATAGGGAAAAAGTCAGCCTTTGGTCCTGGCCTTTGACATATTTTGTTTATTTTTTTGGAAAATTTATGTAAATCTCTTAAAGTAGTGCCGTCATCGGAAAAGTTGTTGCCGCAGTCTTTGACTAGTTTTGTTTGCGTTGTTGTTTTTAATATAATAAATATAATAAGATGCCAGGATTCCTCCTCCCCACTTCCCCCAAAACAAGGACAGACAATAGTTTCGTTGTAGTTGTTTTTGTTGCTGTTGCTGATGCTGTTGACATGAAAAGCATTGGTGGCGGTCTAAGGGCAGTTTTGTAATGTTTTTATGCTGCTGTTGGGCTCTGACTCTGGAGCTTTGTGGTAGTTTTGCTGAATAGCTTCATATTTATGCAAAGTTATGCGGCTTAACAGATAAGTCGAAACTTTGCTCTGACAACGGTGCGACAGACAGAGACGGACGGTGGTGGGAATAGGAGAAACAGCAACTGGCACTAGCAACAGACCTTGTAGTAGATCAGAGTCTGATAAAATACTATCGATACACATGTACGAACGTTTGTGGGATTAGGTCTAAAGTTTGATTTGCATTGCGTTTGAAATTGCTTTAGGAAATTTCATTTTTAAGCAATTTAAAGTGAGTCTCTGAAACTGCTGTGGAAATTTTGTGAAATTCAACTTGCCTTCAAGTGCCCTCTTTTAATTCTATATGACAAACTATGTGTATGCGGCATGTGGGCCAAACTTTTAACTTGTGCCACACTGCGTATACGCAACATGATATAAAGCAACATAAGCCCCAGAAGCGGGCGTGCGCTGGCAACAAAGCAGACTCAGACCTAAACTAACATCTACGGCTTGTGCTGCCACTTTAGTTA
This sequence comes from Drosophila nigromelanica, assembly GCA_004149465.1. Lineage (NCBI taxonomy): Eukaryota > Metazoa > Arthropoda > Insecta > Diptera > Drosophilidae > Drosophila > Drosophila nigromelanica. The sequence continues at coordinate 22,746 of SCDS01000724.1, forward strand.
ATTCCAAATTACATTAAAAACTTTGAGCTTTTCGCTCCTTTGGCTCGCATTTTCATTATCTGGCTGAACAAAGGCAAAATATGAAAAATAGCTGCGTGCGAGCACTACTTAAATGTAGTTACTGCAACAGGAACAGTAACTGCAACTACAACTTGCCGCGTCGAAAGGCAACATATTTGCATTGTGCCGCTTGTTGCTGCTCCTGATGCTGCTGCCCTTTGTGCCGTCATTTTGCTGGACTTGCATAGCTATCTTTGCCAAAGCATTAGTTGCCTCTGAACTTCATTTGCCACGGCGCGCCGCGCAACTTGGCCAAGGCTCAAAGTCTGCTTTGGTCCTGTTGCGGCTCGCTTGGAGCAATCACAAAAATGCGAAAAGAAAAAACAAGAAATAAACTGCAACGTGACACTTGGGCGTTCATTTAATGTGACCAAGCAGCAGCAGCAGCAGTAGCATTTTAGCCTCTCCTTGTCACAGAGTGGGTAAATAAACAAAGGGAGTGACAGGAGCAGAGGACTTCACTGCTTGCCACAGGCCGTGGCAACGGGCAGCAGGTAGCGGCATTGATTTGCTCCCTCCCCATCTCAGCACTGAAATACTTGAGCATCTCCGTTTCCATCTCTCCCCACACTTGACTGACCTCCTAAATTCGTTTAATGTTTAGTTAGGTCGCATCGCGTCGGGTTTGCGCTGAAGCGGTTGACAGGTTGCCCGCAGCAGCCCCCCATTTCTGCATCTGCCTCTGCTCCAGCTCCCGTATTAATGGGCAAACTGAAGTGTACTAAATTATAATTTTTTTTTTCGCTGTCTACGCGGAACGGCGCACATTTCTTTTAATGAGTTTCGGTCCTGCTGTTCAGCTTGAAGGGCGCTCGAAATATAATTATGAGACTTTGTTGTTGGGGCGGTACTTTAAAATTTGACATCAATATGGCTATAGACATTTATTTAATAAACTTAAAAGCTATTCATATTTAACCCTTAACCTTAACAAAAGCATGGCTCCTGCATATAAATTAAGCTAAAAAATAATTTATAGACATATTTCTGTAATTATTGGATTAAGTTGTTGGAGAAAATTACGAAAGGAATGCAATTAAAATGATTATGAAGAGAACAGCAAAGAGAGGCAAATATTAATGTTATAAATTAAGATGGCAATTTATTTAAGAGCACAAGCCAAGAAAATTCTGAATTTTAAAACCATAATGCCTGAAGAGCATTTATAGTTTAATTTCTTTTAGCATGCATTTTGATAAGTAATCAATCGAAATCTGTTTAAGAATAGTATTTCAAATCAGCTTTGCAGTCGATTCAGTCAAAATTTCTGTATTTACAATCATTTTTGTTACCAAAGGGAAAAGCAAACATTATTTGGCCAAAATTAAAATTGGCATGGAAATCGGATCAGCAGTGATATCTTTAAAATATTTATGCAATTTATGCACCAAGCGCATAATATTCTAATTATTTCTTATCTGTATTTAACATTTGGGGAAATTGTAAAAAGACTTCACATTTAATTGCAATTTTAAGCCCCAAAAGCAATTATATAATTTCAGCTATTAAAAAACCGAAATGAAAAATGTTTTTAGTTTTATATATTTTTTATTTTTTGCGGAATGCATAAAAATTTTAATGGCTGTCCGAAAGTATGCAGTGAATGAGAGTAAGAGTGCATGCAGTCGCAGCGCTGCTGGCGTCGCTGCCACTGCAATGGTCGCCATGGCGTGACCTAATAAAAAAATTATGCCAAACGAAAGCGAAAAACCGAACGGTAAACGGCAAATGGTAAATGGCTAAAGGACATACAGGGGGCGGAGTACCATGTTAATTTTACAACTGGCAGCGGTTAGCGGAAATGTGAATGGGGTGCGGGTATAGAAGGGATCTGGGGTCTGTGTTCAATATGCACACTCGGCCCTTATGAGATATTAAGTTGAAAAGTTTGCCGCAAACTCAAGTTAAATTGAGCAAAATATTGCGGTCAATTTATAATAAACGATTAGGGGGCAGGGTTGAGTATTGGTTATTGGGGTCTCGGCCGGTGCATATTCAATATGGTCACAATGACCGAGCTGCATGCATGTGATATACATATGTATATAGATATATATATATATAT
>SCDS01000724.1:25140-44351 GCA_004149465.1 Drosophila nigromelanica
TATATATATATATATATATATATATATATATATATATATATATGTTTGGATAGTTGCAAGTGCACAAGTATGTGTCGTAGGATGTGGCAGCGCCATTATTCCAGCACTTGCCGCACCGATGGCCAGTGTCAGCCAAGCTTAAACAAAAGGAAGTGGCCTGGCTGCTACTTTGTCAGTTTTCCTACTTGTTGGAGACGGTCGGAGAAAGGACTCGCAGCCCATCCGGCTGGCTGACTGCGGATGTGCGGGCGTGCATCCTTCTTCGTCCCACTTCCCATATTCTACTGGTGTCATTTGGCTGTCTCTTTGGTTGCACGCAAGTTTGCCAAAGTATGGCAACGAGCTCAGCCCGAACTGCATTGCCCGCCCAATTTATAAGGTTAATATTATAAATGGAGGCCTCTGAACGGCCATTCGGCCACTACGTGCTTCAGCTGAACGAGCAGTCATTGAAAGTGCAAGTGGCAAGTTCTTGCTATTGGCAAATGACCCAATTTATGAGCTGAATTCCGGTTAGCAGAGGATAACATGGACATGAGATAGCTGACATTCGACTTTCGATTTTTAATGAGCCAAGCAAGCATAAAAGGTAGCTTAAAGGATTTGTGATTGATTTTGCTTTAAGTGAACACAATTCCAGATTCATTTATATAGCATACTTTATGGGGCGCACGTTTCCCATCAGCTCGGAAAATCTGTCGAATAAAACACTTCTGTTTATCCTCAACTTATTCATTTCCGTTTGTTTTGCACATTCAAAACTAAAACTTGCCAACACGTTATGCAGCTTAAATTAATTATGCATGAAATTGCAATTAATTGGTTTAAGAAGTTTGTCAAGTTTATTTTAAAGTTTCTGTTGCCCCCCACAAAGTACGCAAAGAGCTTAAGCACTTGGTTAAACAAAAACTCTCATCCTCACAGAGGGTTAGCGACGGGGGAAGAGGGGGAAGGCAGCAGAAGCAGCTGCACCGACCGACGGCAAGTAAACAGATAAACGGCAACGAAATCTTGCGAAGCAAAAACATCAACAACCAGCAGGAACAAAGAGTAAAGAACAAGCGAGCGACAGAGATGTATAGCGAGAAAGTGAGAGAGTGAAAGAGAGACAGAGAACAGACGGGTTAAAAACAATGGCGCAGGCAGTGGCAATAAAAATGGCGCACAAGTTCAACCACGTGGCACGTGGCACGTGAGTCCGAGGGCCAGAAAATGTTTATTTGGGTCTTGCGTATGTGTGTGAAAGTTTGTGTGCTGACGTGTATGTGTGAGTGTATGTGTGTGTGTTGTAGGCCATGCTGCACAGCCAAAGCAAAAACAACAACAATGCACAAACACCAACTCGAGGGAGGACTGTCACAGTAACCTAGATAGATGCACAAATTTCACCCAAAATGTGCCACTTTCGCTTTGACCCAGAGCTGTGGCAACGAAGGGCGGCCAACCGGCTCTGCAGCGATGCGTTTGAGGGTCAATGTGTCGGTCGGCGGTGTAACAGCAGCAGCAACAACAGCAGCAGCAGCTGAAAGCCATATAAGAAATCATGCTTGAAATATTATACTCGTATATTGCGGTTAAAGTGCGCAGCCCAAGGAACTCAGTCAGCAGCTAAATTGCAGCCATGCGTCACATACACACACACGCACACACCCAGTGGCTATTGTCCTGTCTTTATGTGTGTGTGTGTTATACATGCAGCGTTGTCATGTCTGCTGCCTGCCTCTAACAAATGGTTTGATTTTCAGCTTAAGCCCGCAGACGGACCCGTGCCCAATCCGAGTCATTGTCGTTGTCCCCTGCCAAGTTAAACATGCCACCTTTGGGAAATTTTTTAAATGACACCAATTTATTTAGACGTTGGCCCCATGTATGTGTGCTTGTGTGTGCTTGCGGTTAGCAAGGATTGCAGCAAGCTCTAAAAGTCAAATATTTAATTTAAGGCCGCCGTCGCGTTTGTTGACTTTCGACTCGGCACCCAAAATGCCATGTCAAAGGCGCATGTTTACGCATAAATAACTTTCGTTTTTTGCCTTTGAACACGAATTTGGTATTTATATTTTGGCTATAGCTAAACTGTGATCAAAAAGGATATTGAAAAGTCTCTAAAATATTTAACGAAAATCTTTCTGACGCTAGCTTTAAATTAATGACTTAGATCTTTTTGACCTCCCAAAGCTTATTCTTCATTATAATTTATCTAAAGTCCACTTCTGTAATTGAAATCCGTAGCTTGATTTTCCGGTATTTATAAAAAACAAAAACACAAGTAAGAATGTTGCAGTCGGGTGTAACCCAATGCGCAATACTTACTCAAAATGTTATAACTAATAAAACATGTAAACATGTAATAATGTAATATATTTTAAATGTAGAATCTATTTAAATGAAAAATTATGACTAAAATAATAGCAAACATGAAAATTGGTTTAGTTTTGACAAAGTTGAAATACGGGAGCTATGGATCCGAGAACTTTACATGTCAAAATTTTTTTAAATTTTGGCATAATTTTTGACAGAATATTTTACCCCATCAGAATTAGTTTTAATGTTGATTTTTATGCTTATGACAAATACAATCGATTAAAAATATAAATTCGAGATTCTAAATTTTGGAAAACAATTTTTTTTTGAAAATGAGTAAGAGGATAATACATGTATTTTTGACGAAAAATTTAAACAAAAATAAATATTTAAAAAATTAAAATATTTTAAATACAAAATCAATCTAGAGGATAAATCATGACCAAAATGCCTTCAAACATGAAAATCGGTTCAGTTTTGACAAATTTACGCGAGTTTGAAACATAGGAGCTATGGATCAAGAGAGCTTTACATGTCAAAATTTTTGTCGATTTTGGCATGATTTTTGACGAAAAATTTGACCCCCCCAGAATCAACTTTAATGTTGTTTTTTATACTAATTATGACTAACACAATCGATTAAAAACATAAATTCGCAATTCTAAATTTTGAAAAAAATTTTTTTTCGAAAATGAATAAGGGGGGGGTACATGATATTTTCACAAAAAAATGAAAAAAATTTTATTTTTAAAAATGCATATATTTTTAATGCAGAACTAATCTAGGCGACAAAACATGACCAAAATGCCATCAAACATGAAAATCGGTTCAGTTTTAACAAAGTTATGGGAGGTTGAAATATGGGAACTATGGATCCAAGATTTTTACATGTCAAAATTTTTCTTAATTTTGGCATGATTTTTGTCGAAAAATTTGACACCCTCATAATCGGTTTTAAAGTTGATTTTTCTACTATTTGTGACACCCGCAATCGATTAAAACAATAAACTAGCAATTCTAAATTTTGAAAAAAAAATTTTTTCGAAAACTAATAAGGGGGGTACATGCTTTTTTTCCAAAAAAAAATCAAAAAAATTAATTTCCAAATATGAATATATTTTAAACGTAAAATAATTCTAAGTAAAAAATCATGACCAAAATGCCATAAAACATGAAAATCGGTTCAGTTTTGACAAAGTTATGGAAGGTTGAAATATGGGAACTATAGATCCAAGATTTTATTATGTCAAAATTTTTCTCAATTTTGGCGTGAATTTTGACGAAAAATTTTGCCCCCTTATAATCGGTTTTAAAGTTGTTTTTTCTACTATTTATGACACCTGCAACCGATTATAAATATAAACTGGCAATTCTAAAGTTTGAAAAAAAAATACAGACCGTTACTTCGTTAACGAGTATAAAATAAAATATGTGTTAAAAGAGTTTACACCACGAAAAACAATACGATTCCAAGCGCTGTGCTAACGATGAAGTAAAAATCCTTTAAGAAGGGATTAGACCTCATCGTCAGTAAAAAAAAATACGAGCAGGTTTTAAGCGATTATGGCTCAGAATTTACAGGGCAAAATAACAAATCGGGATCAGGCCAGCACCGCGCGCGCCTTAAAAATCTTGTAAATTGAAGGCAAACTCAGATCCGTGGAAGTCACACGCTGAGCGACAGGCGGGCAAAAGACAGACATCCGCTCGTCTGACGCTGCTGCTGCTGATATGACTATTCGATGCCCACCCCCCGAGAGTTGCCCATAAAACGGGACAGTGCCAAGGAAGTGTTGTATTTGTAGTGTGCGAAACTATTTGTTTTTGCCCGCTGTGCGAAGCTGTGCGCAAATTTTCGCAATTCCGTAAATGGTTATTGGAAACGCAGTCAGCCAATCAACTGGCGGCAAATATTGACGCTGGCTCTATCCAACTGCAAATCCTTTAATAGCGTTAAACGTTCCCATACAGGGATTTCCGCACAAGCTCTCGGAACGGCCCCCAGGCTTTGTTTTGCCAGACCACACGAAACTCCCAAGCAGTGGCCTCCTCTTTATGTATATTGTCAACCATAAACTTTTATTATGCCTTAAGGTGAATGATTTTGTTTATTTTTTAGGCCTGCTGCCAGCGCCAAATAACAACAAGGACATTCTGCCCTGGATCCTTGTGCTGGTCAGCAGCAAACGCATAATTCTGCGTTATTTTTGCCGACACGCGTTACGCCCCACGGTGCCTGGCAGCCCTTTGGGCTTTGCCAGCGGATGTCAGGGCGAAAAAAATCGCAACAATTTGTAATGCCAAGTATTTTATTTATTCAGCGATTTTTGGCCGCTTTTTTTTCTGGCCAGCATTAATAAATACATATGTATAAGAGAATTTATTCTGCTGACTCGTCCGATTAGCTCAACAGGTCCGGGGCTTTTGAGCGGGGGGGGGGGGGGGGGGGGGGTAAAGTGGACCGGGGCTAGACCCTTTTGGGTCAGGCAGCATAATGAACCGACACGACCGGTAATTTGTCTATTATGGGGCATTGTTTAGCGGCCGACGCCCCAGCTGCCGGAGCCTATTCACACTTGTGGGCGTGCGCCGGCCGCTGGAGCCTGGAGTCTGGGGTCTGGGGTCACAGTCGCAGCCACAGTCGCTGCACAAATGCATACAATGCCACACATGTCGCGCTTAATTAACCCCAAACAATTTTAGCTGCTCGGCTGCCTGACACCAACACACACCAACACACACAAACTAGCACCCACACAAGCGCATTTATATTGGTCGCATGCATAACATGCATCGTACACTACGTTTATGCAATGAAATTCATGATTTGCTTGTCGTGAAAACTGTATTAAGTGTTTCGCTGGAGATTTCTGTTTCTGTCGTGGTTTAATAGCAGTGATTTCATTTGCTTAACAATTATTTGTTCACAGTTTAGAATAGAAGCAAAAAAAAATTGTTCTAAACTGGTGATTTTGATTCGATCTTTAAATAAGTGTCTTTTACAAAATCTTAAGCTTAAGCTTTTGAAAGCAGCGCCCGTGTAAAGTTCATGGCATAAACGCCGTGATAAAGGCTTGTAGTAATATGGTAGTCGCTGCATCTGCAATCATTCATTTGAAAGGGCACGAGTTAGGCGCACATAATTCTGACGCACGTTCCAATAGCAGCAGTGGCAGCGGGTTGGTGGGCTGGCGGGCTGGGAGCACAGTGACCCAAATTAATCTTAGTCATTAGCGGCAGCAAGTGTGTGTCGGCAGCAATGTAGAACTCGGCTGACAGACACGGCAACAACAACAACAACAACGCCACAAGGGAGTCCCAACCAAAGCCTTGACTTGTCCATGGCTACGCGACGCGCCGACCAAAGTGCCAAAAGTTTCATTTCAGCAGTGCGTAAGGAGGGAGTAAGGGAGCGACTGACGACAGCCACTGTTGTCGTCTGCACAATTCAAGACGTGAAATATAAAAGTTTACCCAAGCAGAACTGTTGAAAATTATGAAATTATTCAAGTAAATTGAGTAATAAGCAATTCACTTGTCTCGATAATATTATATGTATATGATGATAAGATAGAAATATTATCAATAATAATATTAATGTTAAAACTATGATCATACACTGCAAAGCAGAGAGAATCACATCGATGCGATATATTTTTTCTATGTAAAAGGCAGTAAGAGAAAGTATATACTTAAGTATATACATATGTAAATGCTTGAGGAATATCAAGAACGAAGGAATATCTGTCTCTATACCTCCATCTATTATACTATATACGCTTTAATGTGTATGTATGTAAAATATATGTGTTTCAATTTAATTAAGAACTTTGCTTTTTTTTATTAATCAATAATTTAGAGTTCAGTCTGTTACTGAATTGTTTTAAGTTTCAGATTAGATATTTGGACTGTTTCAAATCACAAACAAAAAAATTTTAAAGCAGTTATAAATCTTATATTTTTACGGAACACAACAACTAAAGTACCCGCAATGCAGGCCCCCTTCTAGTCGAGTACCCTCGATAATTAGCATTCTTACCTTCCATATATATTTTATATACATTTTATATATACTTTAAGTATTTTTTTTTTTTGAATTAACAATTATGTATACAAACTTTGATTTGTCCGTTCGTTTTACTGCTCCACATCGGTGAACTTAAAGTGGAACGGAATAGCCGGCTCCATGAGGAAAAACGACTTGTATGGCTTGGATGCATCGTAGTTGAATTCCACGTGGAAGTTGCGAATGAGCTTGGCCAGTGCGGTCTCCATTTCCAGATCCACCACGCGCTTGCCAATGCACATACGGGGTCCAAAGCCGAAGGGCAGGTATGTGAACGGGGTGACCTTTAACTTCTTGTTTGTTTCCGCATCGCGCAGCCAGCGCTCGGGCAGGAACTCATTGGCTCGTGGATAATACGCCTCGTCCTTCATCAAGGCGTTGACGCCGAGCAAAATCTGTGTGCCCTTGGGTATATTATAACCGGAGAGAGTAACGTCCGTCGTGCACTGCCGGAAGGTGCCCACTCCGTTGGGGTAATAGCGCAAGACCTCCTTGATAACGGCACGCAGATAGGGCATATCCTTCATGCGCTCCTCATCCAGCAGCGTTTCCTTGGTGGGCATCACACGCAACAGCTCCTCGCGCAGCTTGAGCTGCTTATCCTGGTTCTTGCTGAGGCAGAGCAGCAGCGCCGACAGAAACGTGGCAGTGACATCGACGCCGGCCAGGAGCACGTCCAGACCCATTATGAGCGCCACTTTGGGATCGATATTTATCAGTCGCTCCATCATGCTGTTGCTGCTGACCTGCTCCCCGGCCTGACGTCGGCGCTCCTGGTCCGAGCGGCTCTCCTCAATCAGACGCTGTGCCACATCGACGCTTTCGTTAAGGATGCGCATCAGTTTGCGGTAGGTGGGCGTGGATACAAACTTCCAAATAGAGGGCTGTACATCCAGCTGAAAAGAGAGCTGAAGTATCTCTCGTGTCGACTTGAAGAGGGTCAACGCATCTGGATTATCTCGCTGTTTGCGTATAAGGCCCATTTGGCGATTGAAGGCAATCAATGCAATCGACTCGAAGACGAGACGACCCATTTCCTCCTGAAAGTCAGCGGGCACTTCCAGGGTATGCGGATCGCGTATCTCTTTGATGCTGTGGAATAGAGAAGGAAAAGTATAAAGTACTTAATACGCCGCATTATCGGATATATAACAAAACTTACCGCTCAACGAATTCATTGTTTATGTTGGACAACGGCTCGTAGTACATCTTGAGGCCCTTGGGCTGCATAAATACGGGATTCACAGCCGAACGAAGCTTACCCCACTCCTCATGTTGCCTGCACTCGTCGAAACGTTGAAGTGCTGAGCATTTTATGTGAATAGTCAACTACTTACGTGGCTATTAAGCCCATCTTCTCCCCAAACACATCCGGTCTGATGTGTTCGCGAAAGTAAACCAACGAATCGAGTCCCTCGCGATGTGGCCAAACACCCTCATTGCGAAAGACCGTCTCAATATCCTTGGTGCTGAATGTGGCCACCCAATCCTTGCGTCCAAACAAGCCCGGTATTATAAAGAGATCGCCATAACGCTTGCGCATGATCATGGCAAAATCCAAAAATGAAACATCATGGAATTCACCACCGGGCAAAAAGCTGCGCCCGAACTTCAGTTTGCCTGGCCGCGGAACTTCACTGAAGGGACGCGCCTGTCCAGCAGCCACATCCTCCGATGGCTATAAAAGACAAATTCCGCTTGAGTTATTTCAAATAATTATTGATTTCCATATTATCAGTGTCAGCTCACATTCAACGCGGCGGCGGCGTGCACGGATCTGACCCCAGCCAGCGCAATTCGCGCCAGCGGCGCTTTGATTGTGGCCATTCGGTTATCTGTTATCAACTGCGGCTGCTCTTGACCAGCGCGCCGTTCAAACTGAAAATTACTCTGCGCTCTCCTCGTATTTATAGGCGATCGACGATCAAAGTAAACAAAGTCAAAACAAAACAGAATTTAAAGCATGCTCAAACAAGTAACTGTAGACTCTCTCTCTCTATCTCTCTATCTTTATTTGCTTATCGTTACCTTTTTCTGCATGTCTGTATGTTAATTTGTATATCCACGCTTATCAAAAAAGTTTCCTCGTGGCATTTCTAGCTCAGCACTCCGCAAAAATTACTTGTTCTTAATAAATAAACCGAGCAAAAAATTATTTGTTTATATGATTCAGCACAATTCTTAGCTTTGTTTAAATGTATTTGGCCGCTTAAACTTGCACACATATTTAGACATTGATTAATAAAAATCATAGTATAAAAAATTCTTACTACTCAATGATGTTTAGGAATATGTATGTTTGATATTTAATTAAGAGCTTTTGAAGTGATAACGAAAGCTTCGCACACTGATAAATTTGATGATCACTGAAAAGCCCAAATTTGTGTTGGTTCTTAAAAGCTTTTCAGTATATTAAGTTTGGTTTATTATTAGAAAAACGTGTACGACAAAAAGATACCCTTGATACCACTTAAAGATTAATTTCTTATCATTTTTTGTTATTCGAACTTTTTTTTAACTTTATTATTTTTTATTTATTTAATTTTTTTTTGTAAATTTTTTTTATTAATATTCCACTTTGTGGAAAAAAAAGCGATGTTCAAGACGGATATAACTTGGAATTAGTTTAAATATTGACTTAGTTCCTTTTAAAATTTTTTTAAAATAATCACAGACTCAAAGAGATAAATTTATTCTTCTAGTATGAAGAAAAATGGAGAAGGAAATCAGAAAGCCAAGAATCACATGCCGCGGCAACGATAATGAATCATAAAAAGTAGCCAACACATAATTATGGTGATTATCCACCCACAAGACAACGCGGCAGAGGGGGGTAAGCGTGGCAAGGACTAAGAAGCTGAGAAGCTGCCACGCAAAGTAAATGGCGACTAAGTGGCCCGTCCGCCTGCACTAATTGTGAGTAACACGTTCACGTTTACAACTTTAAGAGAATTTCCCTCGGAAAACAAGAGACAAGCATGCAGGCAGCCCGGCAGTCAGCCAGGCAGTCAGCCAGGCAGGCAGTCAGGCAGGCATCCAGTCAACCGGCTAGACCAGGCCAGGCAGCGCCAGACGAGACAGCCATTCCAGCTTAGACATTAAAGTTTGGCCAGCCAGCTCGTTAAATAGACCAAATTCATCTGGCCAAAGTTTAAAGTGTCGGCAGCGCGCGCCGACATTTATCAGTCATTAACACGACCAACTACACAAAACAAAACAGCGCGCTTGACTGGCGGGAGGAAGGAGGGTGGTCGGTGGGCAAACAATTAAAGCTGCGACTTTAATTTGCAGCATTAAAAATCAATAAATTTAAAACATTGTATGACAATAGAAAGCAAAATATAAAAACAAACAAAAAAAAACAGAATAAAGAACGCATGGCCCTGCCATAGATTCGATGCTAGAGAAAATTCTCTTTGGGTGGTTGTTGTTGTTGCCGCTGAGAAAAATCGCCGAGCCAAACATCCTTTGTCAATACGAAAATACGTACAACAAATCAAATAAAAGCACGACAGCAACATCAACAACAATGGCAACAACAATGGCAACAACAATGGCAACAACAACAACAAGAAGAAACCGAATGGCAACAAAGACAAAAGTCAAAAGTGCAAAAACAAAAGCAAAACCTAACAAGCGCCCCCAAAATGCAAGCCGAGTCCAAGAACGTGAACGTGAACGAGAACGAGAACAAGGACGAGAACGAGTCCTGGATCAGCGCATGCGCCTAACTGGCGAATCTCACGAAGCGGGGAAACCCATCGGGCTCTGTTTCTGTGCATGTACATCGAACTGTGTGGAATGATGGGTGGGTGGTGGGGTGGTTGGAAGGGCGCGTAGGAAATGTCGTTACACACGCCGGATAAAATGGCGTTGCCTCGCTTTGGGGGCGCACCCACACACAGACACACACACGACAACAGGCATTTCTCCTCCATTTTGAGAAAATTTCCTGCACTGAGCAGCAGTCGATGGGCCACGTCTGGCCGAACTGAGCAAATGATTTTTAACAAATTTCATTAACATCAGAGGTCCGTAATCATTCAAGCATCGCGTTTCGTAACTGGCCTGACGATAGCTTTCACGCTGGCCACACCAATCCATTTGAACGACTATCGATGCATTCTCACCTGAACTTCACCTGACGCGACTTCACCCAACAACTTTCATAAGACGGCGTGAAAAGTGTCGGACCAAAACTCATCCATAAATCGTGTATCAAGTAAAAACTAGCGAATTAGATAACACGTTTAAGCCGATTCGGGCCTAGACCTGCTGACGGTTTGTGCATGTGAGCCATTTTGTGACTTCAATTAAGCCTTAAAATGATCGACGAACAGCATCCCATGCAGATTGGCCTGTGTAAGTATTTGTGTTAACAGTGGCCATAAATATAAAGGCAGTCGAAAAAGCCGTCGCAATGACATTGCCATATTCCTTTTTACCGACGGCATTTTGTTATGTATTTAATATGATTAGATTTTAGTTTAAATTATTATTTTTGGCAAATTCATTCGAATTCAATTTTTATACGAAAACCCAACTAAATTTTTATTGTTTTCATTTTTTTATAGTGCAAAATATCAATAGAGATTATATTTATAATGCACTTTTCAGAAAATATGTTTAAGCTTTTACACAAAGATTACATAAAGTTATTATAAGTATTTGGGTATTTGTAGTTAACTACATATACAAATTTATTGGTGGTCTGTCAAATGAAAAAAATTGGTAATTTTGGAATAACTTAATTCTCCTTTAGACGTAAAGTGACATATAATTAAAATATTATGACTTATATTCTAACTTCAGAAAAATAAGAAGAAAATAAAACACCAACCTCTATAAAAAGTTGTATTCAATAAGTATATCAATATTATCAGCATCCTTCTCTAAAAACGCTTACCCAATTTGAAAGATAATTGGTTTTGTCCCTTTATTGTATATTGGTACCCAGTATTATTATAATTGGTTTGTATATGTATATGTATGTAACCGGCAGATTAAATTATCTCTGACGCAATTTAGCATATTATAATTAACTGCATAATATATTTATAAATATTTATTCCAATTTGTTTCAAATTATTTACTACACGCTCAAAATTACTTCTCCGAAATTGACAAATATTAATTTGAGTCGACGGCTTACTGAGAATATCTTAGATAAAGAAAGAGAGCTTTAAATGTTACAGAGACGTTGTTTGGATATCTTTTAATAGATTTAAAAATATGCGAAAAATTTCACAAGATATAATCCCTATTCCAAGCACACAAATATGCAAAGAACAAAACAACATAAACAGACAAATATAGAAATTTAAGATCTAAATATAACACAGCAATACCTGGCGAAATTCGCAAAGATTTGTTCCTACAATATAGTTGGACTTGTTTGTTGTTCGAGTACAAACGGACAGAAATACTAAGAAGCACTTGCACCACTTGCTACTTGCCACTTGCCACTTGGCACTTGAGCTAAGTGTGCTTAAGTCAAACTGGCAGTGAGCCAAAAAATCTGGACACATTTTATAGTGGGCAAACAAATGCCGACTTCTGTCAAAGATTAGGCCAAAACAAAGCATTTATGCTGCGTATCGTTGGCACAACAAAAACGGTGCCATAATTTTCTTTGTGCGCCCAAATCCGATTAAATTAAACGCCAGTCGCCGGCAACAACTCAGCAGCGACTGACAAACGGCGGCAGCGGCTGCACACAGTATCCTGGCAAGGGTTTCCGCTCGCCCGCTGCTGCCGAAGACTGCCAACATATGCCGCCAGCAGCCGTAACCGACGTAATGAATCCTTCCCTCCCCCTGCCATCCCTTGACAGGCCGCGCAAAGCGAGCGCATAACTTAAGCACAGGGCTTCCTTCCTCGGGGGGGGTGAGACGCGGCCAGCGTAGGGGTTGAATATTTGGCTTCTGATTCATTCAAACGTCGCGTTTACGCCGCGCACGCACTACTCGTAAATTCTATTATAATTTAGTTATAAGCAGCGGAAAATCCAAAACTGCGGGGTGGGTTCCCTTTTGGTGGTTCTCTGCAGCCGCACCGCCCCCCCGATTTCAGCTGCATATTAGAATCTAATTAGTGCGGCGAAAGCGCAGCAGCAGCAGCTATCAATGTCGGCTTTGCACTTGTCCTCACAAATCCGCTGCTGCTAGGCGCTGACATGTCCAGCCAACATGCTGACATCCTTGCGGCAGCCAAAGGACAGAGGGCAAAAGTGTAACAGGTGCGCCAACTGAGCGGATTAACACTGCACCAATCCAAAGTTGAGCGCATTGTTGAAAGGTGTCCAAAGTTAAATATAACAGCAGAGGGAATGGATGTGCTGGACAAGGAATTTGATAGAATGACATATAGCAGTTGCTCCTGACAACTGATGTGAGCACTAGCCTGGCATAAGAGTCATATGGCTATAATTTGTATATATACACATAAATCTGTTAACTTGACTCAGCATTAAACCAATTAAACAGTGAGAGGGGTGCGAACCTAATTCGCAGGGCACCATTTGAAATGTCCCTTGAAGTTTTTGAAAAAAAGGAGTTTTGGGCCGAAAAACAGGAAAAATTGCCCCTTGTTATTATTTAAATTAATAGCTTAAATATTCTTACAGAGGATGCTATAAATTTGTTAAGATATGTAAAAAAAACAACCTCAATAAGTAAATGCATATATACATTCTCAATCGATATTAATTGTCAAGACAATATTTCTTTGTCTGTCTGTTTCTATGCAAAATAATCAAGAATATTCTGAAAAAACTTTGCATAAATGAGTCTGTCCATTTGAATTTCTACATCAATCAACGTTTAACCAAACTCTGCAATTAAGAGCTTAACTATGCTGCAAAATTTGTTTAGAGGATTGGTAAAAATTTTAGCGTAAACCTCTATGTAGAAGGGTAATTTTTCGACAACTCCAAGATAAATATTGCCTAAGCTTAAATCTGTACTTTACTCTGCTTAGAATTATATGTTTAGAGCTTAATCTCTACATATAACTTTATTAGAGAAAAAATATTTGCAAATTTTTTTGAAAATTTAAAGTATGTTTAATTTTAATTTGAAAATCCTATTACACTAAATTCATTAAAAGAAAATCGACATTGGAAAGTTCTTACTAAAATATACATTATGAGAAGGATATTCAAAGTAGTATTCATAATCGCCTGACTGGCTGCCCCTTCCCAAGCAAATGAAGTGGGTTAGTGGAAGGTATTTTAGTTTGATATGTCTGTCGTCTTATGGCTGCATTTTAATCTGCACATAACACAAATTGTATTTCTTATACGTGAGGCCACAATATAAATTGATAACGTAAATTACTTTAAAATACTGCACATATTTCTGGCATAAATTTTGCATGCCACAGAAATTTTTGTGAAAATTTAATGAAATTACGCACATGTGAAATCATTTAAATACAAAATGACAAACGCAGAATGTGAAGTCCTTTGCACACAGACAGATACAATAAGAGGCGGGAAGTGTGTGCACACATACACATTAAGTAAATACAAAAAAAAAAAGAAAAAAAAACAGGAGGCAACCTGCGGATAAAGGCAAAACAATAACAACTGAAAAAGCGCGTAGCGAAACAAGATAAACGATACACACACACACACACACACACACACACACACACACACACACACAGAGGCAAACAAATTACCGTACAATTTCAACAATTTGCCATAAATTGAGACAACAAGCAACAAAAAGCCAACCAGCCAGCAACAGCAGCAGCACAAATGCCACAAATGTACAGTAATTTTTTGCCACCAACTCGAACAACCGCAGTCGCACAAATACAACAACAAAAACAACAACAACAACAAAACGAACAGTAGTATTACGTATACGCAGCGTACGCCATACAAAAGCAAGTGCGTGGAATTTGTAGTACGAACAAAGAGAGTGAGAGAGTACGAGAGAGAGAGAGAGAGGGACGGACATAGGCGTACGGTCACGCACATATTTCGCAACAAAAGTCATTTCAATAATTGCAAAACCACAAATTTACTACAACTCGAAATGGTTGGCAAATGGTCACAGTTACAGTTACAGTTACAGTTACAGCAACGAGTGCAGGGGCGGTTATGGTGGGTGTGGCAGCCTCTCGGTTGGGCAAAAATGCAGATAGCTGGCACCGCAAATGCAAATCCCGTTTGGGACATAGTTTTTGCCACGGACCACTGGCCGCAGTTGTAAATTTGAGTCGGCCGCAATTTGCATGCCAATGTGAAAATAAAAATAACTGAAATGTTTCTCATTTGCATGTTGGGCCCTGCTACACGACACAAACCGCAAAAACCAAAATAGTTCCAATGGACATCAAATGTCAACAGCAGCAGCATCAGCAGCAGCAGCAGCAACAGCAACAGCAACACCACCAACAACAACAGCAGCAACAGCAGCTTGTATCTGGAGCTGGACACACGCAGCACACAGCCGCAGGACCTATTGCAATGGGGCACAATCAACTGCTGTTGCACGGAAATGAGCGCATGTTAACAACACCAGCAACAACGACAACGACAGTAGCAGCAACAACAACTGCCAGCAAGACAGCAACAGGGGGCACAACGGGAACGGGAATGGGAACGGGAACGGGAGCAGCAGCAGGAGCCGCCAGCTCCCACAATGACAAAATGGCGTCAGCCAGTCGAAATGTCAACGGAAGTTGTATCAACCACAGCAGCAGCATGGCCACCGCACAGCAACAGCAGCAACAGCAGCAGCAACAACAACAACAGGCGTTGACAATGACAATGACAAGACAGGGAATGGGACCAGGACCAGGTCCGCCAATGCAGCTGAGCAACCGCGTTACCTTGGGCGAGTGCAGTCTCAATGACTTGGATGGCTTTTCAGCGCCAGCGCCGCCGCCACCGACATCAACATCCGCACCACACACACCGCAAGCGCCTCAAATGTTGCATCAACAGCAGCACTCGGTAATGGGCATGGCCGGCATGGGGGATGTGGCCATGGGCCTGGGCCTTGGCATGGGTGCAGCGCTCAACCACTGTGCCTACTGCTGCCAGCCAATTTGTGATCGGTACATTATGCGGGTGGTGGACAACTCGTTCCACGAGGGCTGCCTCAAGTGCACCGCCTGCTCGCTGCACCTGGTGCACTCGTGCTATGCGAGGGATGGCAAACTCTATTGCCGCATCGACTACGAAAGGTGAGTGCTCCACGGCAGCGGCTAGCAAAGTGTGCCAGTAATGCGAATTCCAATCCACAGACTCTATATGCGCAATCGCTGCCTTGGCTGCGGCCATAAAATCGCCGCCGATGAGCTCGTGATGCGCTCCCAGGAGAACATCTTCCATCTCAAGTGCTTTGCCTGCGTCGTCTGCGGGGCGCTGCTGAAGAAGGGCGAACAATATGTGGTCAAGCAGGGTCAGCTCTTCTGCCGCTTCGACTATGAGAAGGAGGTGGAGATGCTGCAGGGCTATGGTGAGTCATCGGTGACATCTAAGTGTGCTCCACTCAACTCTCCTCTCACACGGCTATAGATTATTACGGCGATGACCTGTTTCCACCCAAAATGGACGGTCGTCGTGGACCCAAGCGACCGCGCACCATTCTGAATACGCAGCAGCGACGCGCCTTTAAAGCCTCCTTTGAAGTGTCACCGAAGCCCTGTCGAAAAGTGAGAGAGAATCTGGCAAAGGATACGGGCTTAAGTTTAAGGATTGTGCAGGTAAGCAAATGTTAAGGAAATAGTGGAAACCAAATTTAATTTTTAATATGTATAAACCACACCTCGGATTACTAATCAGTTGTTCAAAGTATAAACAAACACTATCCTGAACAAGCCATATATTATTTTAGCTTCAAAAGATAGAAAAATCTAAGATATTTATATTTTACTTGAAATACTTACCCAGGTTTGGTTTCAAAATCAACGCGCCAAGGTAAAGAAAATCCAGAAGAAGGCCAAACAGGAGCCGCCGGCCAAGGGTGTCAGCGATTCACACTCACAGGATTCACAGGAGTCGCATGACAGCAGCCTGACAACGAAAATCAAGGACGAAGCGCACAGTGATAGCGAGTCGCAACAAGAGTCGCCATTTTCAACGAACTCCGACGGTCTGACAAGGCTGCGCTGCAACATCAAGGACGAACAGGAGCAGGGCACTTTGAGCTGCATGGAGACCAACAAGGGTGAGCCAAAAACAAAACGATTTTCACTCTCAGCAAATGTTAGCTAAACAACAACAAAAACCATCTCTGACAATCCATAGAGAACTGCAACAAGAACAACGAACCCATCCTGAATACGATACTCGGCCTGAGCTATGCCACCTTTCAGCAGCTGATGGGTCCCTTCACGCAGACGCCAATGATCAATCCGATCGATCGGCTCTACAGCATGCAGAGCTCGTACTTCAGGCCCGAGGAGCTGGGCGCCTACGGCGAATGCGGCGGCGGCGGCGGCAAGGAGTCCATGGACCACTAGTTCCGCCCGCAAGCGAAACAATTTTAAGCCAAAATCAAAAACTAGAACTTGTAGAAAATAAACGAAAATGTCGATTGACATAGTGGTGCGGACCGGTTCGCCAAATGCAGCAGTAGCAGCAGAGGCAGCAGCAGCAGCAGGTGCAGCAGCCAACCCCGGCGAGCATCCGGTGCAACCACCCAGCGCAAGGTTACGGAACTTTTGGCCGTCCTGCAGGTGCAGCCTTGAAATTCGTTCCGCGCAGTTGACAAGAACAAAGCATTTAGCGCAACAGCAGCCACAGCCACCCCCCAGCCACCCCCCAGCCGGGCATAATGCCCAAAATGGGCGTAAAATACCGATTCGTCATCCATTGTTCGCCCGAAGTTCCATGTCGGCGACCGGGCGACCCTGTTGACAGCGACGAGCTGTCATTCGGCTCATCCGCGACGACGATGGCGAACCCGGAGGGGGCGACTGCGATGTCTGCGGCATGCAGAGGCCACAGCTATCTATTGGCATGCAAGGACTGTTGAACAGTGCTTTCAGACTTTCTACATTCTAATGAAATCTTACAAAACAAAAAAAAAAACACTTAAAGTTATAAACTATACCTAGATAAAATTGAAAGACTTAAAATAAATAAAAATTCGTTTTAATTATATTTAGTACAATTTTTTAATTTACATAAGATTTAGTTTGGATTATACGATTCCAAAAACATAAGCTAAATGAAGCATAGGCTCTATAAAAAATTTACTTTTGATGTAATAGTAGTTTATATAGAATTTAGCGCTGATATTTAAATATTTGATATGATATGTATGTATATACCAAAAGAGTTTTTAAGTTTAGCAACTCAGCAAGAAATCAAGAAAAATATAAAAATGGGAAAGAATCTTTACTTGGAGTTGATACAGAATAAAATGGTCGCTTTTTTAAGAATTAGAAATGAACTTTCTACTTTTGAAAAATATACTCATTATTTAATTATATTCGTTAGACCATTTTCAGGCAGTAATTTGTATGAACTCCCTATGAAGATTTATTCAGACAATTATGAGTTATGATAGGGTATAAAAATGTGTTGTTTTGAGATCATCGAATGAATCAAGTTTTACCATACTGCAAACTGGACTGAATTGAAACCAACTTTCAGCCCTTGTTGAACAACACGTGTTTGCATTGCCGTATCCGTGCCCCATTCCACGGCCGTGCAGCCTCATGCAATTTGTCACAATATGTGTCACATTAGCCACAGCAATTGTGCTTAAATGTTGTCGTCGTCGATTTCGCCCCGCTTGCCGCTCTTTATCATTTGTGCCGCTAACCAGATTATACCCCAATTGCGACACCGATCAGAAAGGCAGAGCAGCAAAAGTAGTTAAACAAAGGGATATTCCACACCACCACTCGGCTCATAGCCAAAGCACTAACCACCATTGAATCCTTACAACAGCAACGCACACACACACACACACACACAACGTACACATACAACGTTTTTACACGCTTTTTAAATGCACATCAGCGGGAACTGAGACTTCACTCGAATCGCTCCGCAGGCTCATATCATTAATCAAATGCTGGGAAGACCAAACAAGTGCACTGTGAACCACTATCCGGGAAAAAAAAGCCACTAATGCAAATGACTGGCAAAAGCGTCTTGACGTAAAGTCCTTTTATCCACGTCCTTTCGCTGAATTCACGTATTTTCACAATGCTTGCATATAATCGAGTGGCATTTCCACATGTTACCAAAGAGTTGACCGCGTCGTTTCAAGGATCTTGTCGTGCTTTTAAACGGACAAATTACGTAATTAATTACCGCTATACCCGGAAGCCATAAGAGCATTTAATGGTGTCTAGCTTACTATTGACTAAAGTAATCGTGTCTGAATAATAAACAAAATAGGTAAAAATTTACAAAAATAAAAGAGGTAAGAATTGAAGTCATTTATTAACAGTTGAACATAAATTTAAATGCCAAATTAAAAAATCCTTACACAAAATATAGGACAATATTTAAGCATTCACGAGCCGCTTGGCAAGTCGGTTAACTGAACATTATGCAAATTTAATATCCACGAAAGACCCTCAAAACAAATACAACAAATTGCTGTTTGATTTTTATGGACACGTCAACTGGGTAAATGTTTTCAAAAGCGAATCAGCAATTGCAAATGGTTGACAAAAGTATTTTTTAATACATTTTCATGGTCGTAATACTTTTTTTCCAGCCCAATCTCACGCTGTTATGGGCTTAATAAAAATCAAAAGCCAATTGCATATTGCTAGTAATTGCCACACGGACAAAATTAATCGTCGTACAGAGCAGGAATACGTGTACGCTATTTGTTGTAAATACAAGAAACGGACTTAG